>PTEX01000035.1:1173779-1213608 GCA_003342815.1 Eudromia elegans | reverse complement strand
GCAGCGCAGCACCCTCCCGCCCCGCTGGAGAATGCGCTGGTGTCCCCATTGGTGATGGAGGCAGCAGCGCAGCACCCTTCCTCTACTGGAGAACGCGCTGGTGTCCCCATTGGTGATGGAGGCGGCAGCGCAGCACCCTTCCTCTACTGGAGAACGCGCTGGTGTCGCCGTTGGTGATGGAGGCGGCAGCGCAGCACCCTCCCACCCCGCTGGGGAACGCGCTGGTGTCTCCATTGGTGATGGAGGCGGCAGCGCAGAACCCTCCCACCCCGCTGGGGAACGCGCTGGTGTCCCTGTTGGTGATGGAGGCGGCAGCGCAGCACCCTTCCTCTACTGGAGAACGTGCTGGTGTCCCCGTTGGTGATGGAGGCGGCAGCGCAGCACCCTCCCGCCCCGCTGGGGAACGCGCTGGTGTCCCCATTGGTGATGGAGGGTGCTGAGCTGGCTGCTCCTGCGAGTGCCGGCGGGGAGTGAGGGCCGTTGTGCAGCAGTGCGGAGGGCTGCGGCTGGTGCTGTCGGTGCTGCGCGGGAGGCTGCCGGGTTAGAAGGCCGTCGATGCGAGGCTGGGGAGGGGGGACATGCAGGGTCATGGGTGAGGTGGCTGTAGAGGTGGCACGGGCAAAATTAGCGCGCTATGGAGCTCTTGCTCTCCAGCACAGAGCAGGCAAGGAAGCATCAAGGATGCAGCGTCAGGGGCATGACACGGCAAAGTGGTCCATGAAGGGAGAGGAAAGAAGACTCCAGCTGCCTATGGCCAAACCGTTCAGAAAGCGGCCGATCCCGGCCGATCTCAGCAGGGTTGGGCCTGGTTAGTACCGGGGGTGGGAGACCGCCTGGGAGCGTTGGGTGCTGCAGGCACTTTCCTTTTCCCCCCATTTACTCGTTTCTGAGGCTGCTGCTTTACGGAAGCCCCTGCTTTTCCTCCCCTTTCTTTTCTCTCCTTCCCCCCTCTCCGCGCCGCTCCCGCCTCAGCCCCAGCGCCGCCGCCATCAGGGCCGGCCCTCCCGCCGCGCTCCGCGGGCCGGCGGCGCGGGGCGGTTCCCGGCGGCGCGGGGCGGTTCCAGCCGGGGCGGCGCTTCTCGGCGCGGGGCGGTTCCCGGCGGCGCGGGGCGGTTCCCGGCGGCGCGGGGCGGTTCCAGCCGGGGCGGCGCGGGGCGGTTCCCGGCGGCGCGGGGCGGTTCCAGCCGGGGCGGCGCTTCTCGGCGCGGGGCGGTTCCGTGCAGCACGGGGCGGTTCCGTGCAGCACGGGGCGGTTCCAGCCGGGGCGGCGCGGTGTGGTTCCGTGCGGCACGGGGCGGTTCCCGGCGGCGCGGGGCGGTTCCGTGCGGCGCGGGGCGGTTCCAGCCGGGGCGGGGCGGTTCCAGCCGGGGCGGCGCTTCTCGGCGCGGAGCCGCCCCACGCGCTGACGCCCGCGCCCCGTCACGAGCCGCGCAGCGCCGCTTCCCCCGCCGCCGCGGTGACCGCCGGCCATGCTGCGGCTCGCGCTGCCGCTGGCCGCCTTGGCGGCGCTTCTCGGCGCCGCGGTGAGTGCCCGGCTCGGAGCGGCCGTTGGCGGGGGCGGGGCGGCCGTTGGCGGCGCCGAGGGACCGCGTCCCGCCCCTCGGTACCTGGGGCGGGGTGGTCCCTTCGGTGCCTTTCGGTTTGGGGCGCCAGTCCGTCCCCTAGGGCAGAGGCGCTTCCTGGGTGCGGAGGTGGCCGCCGGCGCCGGGCGCCATCGCTCAGGGCGGGTGTCCCTCCGAACCTCGTGCTGCTTTGGTGGTTCCTCTGCTGCCCTTCGGGCTCTGCGTTATCCGGCCTACCTGGAGCTGCTGCTGCTGCTCGAGGCCTGCGCGCCGTTCGGTGGTGGCACGGGGGACCTCGCTGTCTGTGGGGTGTGTGGGAAGCAGGAGGTGCGTCCTGCCCGTCTGCCGCGTCCCGCTCCAGTCGCCGCTCTGTTCGCATGCTCGTGTCCAGCCAGCAGGCCAGGGCGTCCCTTAGCCTTTACCGGTGCCGTGGGAGCCGTGCTCTGGTACCCGGAGCTTCAGTCCGGAGCACGCCCTTAGGAGATACCTGTGTTTGACTGAGTGGGGCAGAGGGGGTTAGAACCACGCGAAAGAGCAGAGCTCTGTGAGAGACGCTTATCAAGGGGAGTGTTCAAAGCGTTGTGATCCTGTGGAGGTGGCGTTGCGACTCAGGTGGTGGATGAGACCGATGGAAAACTAACCCCAATTATAGTGGTGTTAGAATAGGAGCGCTTGGTGCAACTAATAGAGAAGCTGCAAATGGATAAGGCGCTTCATAAAGAACATAGCAAATTTCTGCAATTTGCTACTGCAGGAGGCTGGAGAAACACATTTCTTGTATTCTTATCCTTCTAGTTTTATTTTCTGTAAAAGCAAATATGTAAAATAGTGTTTTATTTTGGTTTTTTTTTTCTGTAAGAATGGTTTTATAATAGCTAGGAAGGCTTGAGGAGATGAGACTGTGTCAGCCTGTAGCTCCTTGACCTACCCATGAGAGACAGAGGGTCTAGCAAAATCCTGGCTTTAACCTTAAAAGTTAGCTTGGGAAAGTGCACGCTACAGACATTCAGGCTCACTTGTGTTTGCAGGTTTCTGAGCTCATTGCAGAACCTTACAGAGCTGCTTCCATGTCCTAGTTTTGCAGTATTTTGGACTATAATGGTTACTTGTTTTTATTCTGGTCGAGTGAGGACGGAGAGACAGGAAGTGTTTCGAAAAGCAAGCACATGCTGCTATGTCACTTAAACTAGGCTAGCTGCAAAACCTTGAACGAGCTTGATCATTTTTGTAGGTAATGAAACACCTTGAATGTTTGTTTTTTTATCTTTGATTAAAATACAATAGGGGTTTTGTGTTTTGTTTTTGTGTTTTTTTTTTTTTTTTTTTTNTTTTTTTTTTTTTTTTTTTTTAAATATACAGCGTGGGTTTCACTGTTCCTACCAAATTTGAGAACCTAAGGTAATTCTTAAAACTCAGAGCTGAAGACAAGGATATCTCCCAGTATCTGCAATTTCTAGGGCTACGGTTGCATTTGGTAGTCACTCCAGTAAGGATTTCACTGCTGCTGTAGTACATGTTAGTAAAAGCCCTTGTGTTCATTAAGGGCGACGAACAGTGATAGCTGCTTTTGAGACTGAGCCAACTGCTTGATAAGAAGAACAGGAAGCACGTGCACTCTGTTAACAGGAGAGGCAACTTGCTCACAGAATGTGATCAGGACTTTGGAATGCTTTACTGGTTGTTTCCAGCCACTGCTGTGTCATTGTTGTGATCTGCCAACTCTTTTAAGGAAACATTAAGGAGGCACTATCATTTAAAAAGGGGAAAAAATGGTGGAGGGGTCCTTGAGGGAGGCAGACAGAAAGCTTAGAACTCATCTGAAATCACTGAATTCTGATGGACATGTGATTCACTCTGCATCAATACATCTCCTCCCTCTTTTCATGATAGTGATTCTGCATGATCCAGTCTCCCGGGTGGATCATGCGCAGCGATACCCTTGGTTATAGTCTGGGAAAAAGGGGATGTATGTAATATTTTTAAAAAGGCTGATACTGGTTCCTGGTTGCAGGCTTTGTTGACCCAAGGCATCCCTTCATAAGCATATTATTGCCTGCTGGAGACTCCTGGAGAACAGAGGGAAGCAAAGATGATCTCCTTCAAGCAACTGCCCTTTGAAGCGAAGGCTGCAGTGGCTGCAGCCGTGGTTTTCTTCTCCATGATGCTATCACGGAGCTACCTAGCAGAACAACTGGACCTCAAGACACGACGTTGGCTTCTGAGGTTGCAGATGGCACTGTTTGTGAACACGCTCATGTTGATGGGATCTCGTCATGTATGGAGAAGCACAGTCACCACGTTCTCCAGGTCTTCAGCTGCCAACTCCTTATGTTTCATGTCATGGAAAATAGCTGTATTCATGTTTCTAGCTTTGGCACATTCGAGCTTCTTTACAGTGCAGTTTCTTGTGGCAGAAGAGCCCTATTTCTTTTCTTTAGCTGCCTACACTTGCCTAGGGGCCTATATCCTTCTTATCTTCTTTCTCTTCACTCTAGGCTCTGTAGAGCAGGCTTATAAGTTGTTGACTGGGAGAAGTGCTAAGGTAGGCAGTGGCAGTAAGAATAGCAGAACAGCAATGAAGCCCATTTTATCAGTCATGCTGACTGTTGTGCTGACTATTGTTGGGCTGCTAAATGCTTCCCAGCCTCCGACTGTGAATTCAGTGGAGGTTCCAGTTCACAAGCTGCCGTCAACAATGAATAACCTGAAAGTGGTGTTGCTCTCGGATATCCACCTGGGGCCTACGGTTGGGAAGACCAAGCTTGCAATGATTGTGAGAATGGTTAAGGCCTTGAAACCAGATATCACAGTGATTGTGGGGGACCTGACTGACTCTGAGGCAGAAATCATGCGACCTGCTGTTGAGCCTCTTGGAGAACTTAATTCTCCTTTAGGGACTTACTTTGTCACAGGAAACCACGAGTATTACACATCAGATGTTGGCAACTGGTTCAAACTGTTGAAATCATTTAACATTAGGCCACTGCACAACGAGAACGTGAAGATTGTTTCACCCAAGAGCACTGACGACTGGTTCTGCCTGGCTGGTGTTGATGATATTGCAGCAGATGCATTACACTACGCAGGCCATGGCATGGATTTAAAGAAAGCTCTCCGTGATTGTAGCAGTGAGCGTGCTATAGTGCTGTTAGCTCATCAGCCAGTCGCTGCAAAGTGGGCCCTTCAGGAGAGACCAGACATAAATTTGATCCTCTCTGGCCATACTCATGGAGGGCAGATGTTCCCACTAAATGCTGGGGCTTATTTTCTGAACCCCTTCTTTGTTGGCTTGTACAAAGTTGGTCAGAACACCTTTGTCTATGTCAGCCCAGGGACGATGTACTTTGGAATACCCATGAGGCTGGGCAGCAGAGCTGAAATAACAGAAATAATTCTGCGTTCTTCTTGAGGAGCCTCCCAGCTGACAGACTTTTGTCGTCTTTGTTGGTCAGTGTTTAGGCTCTTTTGCTCTGGAGGCAAATCCTTTTTCAGGGAAGTCAGGGAAGATGTGTTAGGGTGGATGCATCCAGCACTTTCTATTAAGTTTGAGGAGAAAACACTAACTCTATTAGGTTGTTCAGTAAATCAGGGGCATGATGAAATGCTGAAGAAATTAATTCTTTGAGTTCATTACTTTTTTGAGGTTTCACATTTAAAGATAACACTGATATCATAGAAATAATGCCTGTGCTCTGCATGTTTAGCAATATCTGTATCCTATGACTAGTTCATGTTCTGCTATTTACCTGATTATGTGGTAGGCAGCTGCCCCTTGTTAAATCAGACTTGTGAAGCCCTTGAATTGAAATTACACATGTGTGCTTTGTGGAGGGAAATACACATATCTGTCAAGTATCTAAACTCTAGAAACCTTGTGCTAAAAGTGTCACTGGAAAAGAACACGTGTTTTTGACCGAGGCAGGCATCCTTAGATCATGTGTTCCACTGTCTGTCGCGTGCAGTGAGGCGCCAGTCTGAGTGCCAATAAAATCAGGTACCAGGTAGCACTGTTGCACAGTTTTTGGGTTTGCGTTTTTTTGCAGTCAAAAACCTGTGCAGACAGGTATTAAAGGGTGGAAGCAGCTGTCTTTCTGCAGGCATTGGGCATTCAGTGAGGCAACTCGCTGAAACTTGCCTCAATAAAAGTATATGAAATCAAACTCTCAATTAATCCTTAATACTACTGCTGTCTGAGCATTCAGTAGCTGAACTCTTTCTTTACAAAGGTGAAATGCAGAACCTCTTTTCTTTACATTCAGTATTTTTTTTTCTGTGATCCTCTCTTAGAGTAATAAGAAACTACTTGAAAATGATGCAAATGATATTTGGTATAATTATTCAATACATGTTAATGCTTTTTGCTTTTTTTTTTTTTTTTTTTTTTTTAACATTTCAAGTGTGTGGTATCCTTTTTAAGAAAACCAAACTTTACAGAAGAAAACATCACATATTGTCATCCTGGTTCTCTAATACACACACGACAAAACAACTGTTAGAGGATAATGAGGAATGGTGAATTTCGCTGCTTTTCCTAGAAGATCTAACATAGATTAATATAATTCTGGGAAATAGGATAGCCTAAAAAGAAACAAACAAAAAAATGCTTTCTTGCTTTCCAGGCTTTATGCTCTTGTTAGAGAACCAGCATGCAAGCCAATGAGTAGTTACTGTGCAGACTGATGAAATAGTTTGCTCTACTTCCTCCTTCCACCTCAGCGGAACAGTAAGAAATGCCGGAGGCACCATAAGCCTGGGAATCCTGCACCAGCTTCTGATCCTGCAGCCGCAGGGGGTTGTGCACTGCCGCCTGCCCCGGGTTCCTCTCGGGTGCAGCTGAGTGGGTGATGCCCTAGGGTTTATCCAGGAGCCCCAGGGCAGCAGCATCAAAGCTGTTCAGTGTCCTACTGCCTTCTGATGTGGTCAGGAACCAGACGCTTCTGTTGTTCAGCTGTGAGGGGAAGGGGGAGGAAGACCACAGGCTTCATAAAAATGCATTTTTCCTGTAAGTGAAAAACCTGAAGTTTCATCTCATCTGCCCAAGCCCGTATTTCTGCCTGCTCAGTAATTTTTGTATCCTGCTGCTCTCTAAAAACACCTTTAATTTTTGCTCATGGGAATATTGAGAAATACTGTAAGAGCATACTAGTAAATAGAATATGTGCACTGGAAGACTGGTTAAAAAGCTGGGGAAGTCGACCCACTTTTAGTCTGAAAATCTAACATCTGGGCAGTCAGCCTGTTTACATGTTGGACCAGGTCATTTCAGTTTCACAGTACCTGTAATTTTGTAAACTGTGTTTATGCTTTGCAACAATATCCACTTAAGTATCCTATATAACACTGGTTATTGCCTTTGTGGGGGATCCTTTTGGCTTTTTACTGTCAGTGACATCAAATGGGCTTATGTAGCTCAGAAGCCTGATGCCCTGTGGCCTCTCTTTTTCTTAACAAAGTGCCTGACGGTATGAACTGTGTTGCACATTTAGTAGTGCAGAGCGTTTCCTCTAGGCCAGTAGGCCAGTGGTCCAGTAAGTTATTTTTCATTTGTTATACCTAGAGTTATTACTGTGAAAAGCAGACTGAACATTTCAAAGCATTTTTTGAAAGTATAAATGGGAAAATATCACATATCAACTTTTTTTTTTTTTTGAAAAAAAGATCCCTGATTGTTTTTGAGGTGTTCCACTGTACTTGTTCCAATTTGATTTGAATGTATATGATTTGGAACTGTCTTCAATATTCCAGATGAAGGAATTTGGTATGCTGCTTATTTTGTAGTTTTAAGAGTTTTTTTGTTTGTTTGTTTTGTTGGTAATTTTTGTGTGTGTGTAATGTACATGCTCTGGAGAATTTAACCAAAAGAATATATATTTCTTCTTACCACAAGACCAGTTCATTTTGAAGAAATGTTAAGCGCTGCCAGAATTAGAATAGAATAATCACTTGCGAAAGTTATATTTATTACAATATATCATCAGTGGGGAGTGGATTTGAAAATGTATTGATTGTGGTGTAATAAATGCTTTAAAAATTGGGATTAAATAAAATTTTATTAACTTGTCAAGAAAGATGCCTCTAATGATATTTTATTTTATAAGAGCGTTGTGTTTTTAACACGCAAACTCTACTTAATGAGAAAAGGGTACTTATCATAGTCTGGCTAGTTTGGGATAATCTTAAACCTCCACTCCTAAGCAAGGTATGGAGAAAAATGAGAAGGTAAGGATGCTATTAAGTTTGGGCAATGCCTGCCATTGGGAAGAAAAGCAAGCTAAAGGATGAGGATATGGGGCAGAGAAGAGGAACCACTACCAGGGCAGGTAGTGGTTCCTGAGGATATCATGAAATACTGAGGAGTCTCTGGGAAGGAGCAGGAAAACTTTTTTTTCCTTCATTTCCCTTCTGATAACAAGTGGGTCTAGCCACGGTTCAATGGCTAATGCAGTCTTATGCTCTAAAACTTTTGTGCTCTACGTTGAGAAAAATATACGTTAGATACCATGCAGAGCTTTAAGTTTGCAAAAAGAAGCACACACTTGGTGTAAGAAAGGTCATTCCTTAGTTCCTTACTTTTCCATGTGAATATATGAGATGTATCACTGTACCTGTGTACCAAGGGTCTGAATTTCCAGCTAGGCACAAGTCTGATAAAGCATTTATGAGACAGCAGTGAGCAGTTAAGCTGTACCTGTTAAATCTGCCTAGCAAACCAGTATGTCCACTACCTCATCTGCTAGAGCGGTGCAGTACAGTCACAAATACACAATATTGACAGATCCAGGCACAAATTTGAGATGAGAAATGTTTTGCTTTTAGTTTTGTCTCACTGCAAGCCCTCCACTGCGCACTGTAGCAGGTGTGCACTGACAAGAAGAGGCCTGTTAAGTACAGGCAGTGAATGAAGTGAATCTGAGTGTGTTTGTGTGAATAATTCTGTATCACGAGGTTTATGTACAAGCAAGGTCATTTGCAGATGTGTTTGCAGCTTTAAAAGCATTGTCCTTAACTGCTAACTGATTCAGTGATGATTGTTTCCATAACTGATACCTTCCTTTTACTGTATGAAGAAATTTTTGCCTCTGTGCCAGAGATGTCTGCCCTCAGAGTGCAGCTGTGTAACCTGCTGAGTCAATGTGCAGCAGCTGTCAGGAACCTTTTGCTGTGTATGAAGCAAGTGGCTCTTAATCAGGCTTCTGATGTGGTTAGTCTGAAAGCTGGAGCTGAAGAGGGAAGAGTAGCAATTTATTCGGACTTTTTTTTTTTTTTTTGAATTGCGAATCTCTTAATAGTTGCATCTGCAAGACAAAATTAAAATCACTTTATAAAGTCAAGAAATGCTAGAACAGATTGTTGACACGTTCCCCACCCCTCTCCCTCCCCTCTCCCTTTTCTTTTTCTTTTTTTTTTTTTTTTTTTTTTTTTTTTTTATTTCATCAGACCAGTAAATATCTGTGCATTGTTTGCATTGACCATTTAGTTGAGATTTAACAGGCTGGAGTTATTACAACAACCTGATTTCCCCAGAAGAACTCCCACATTTGATTTACTTCTGCCCGAGAGCATTTGGTGGTATGTTGTTTGTATTTCTTAGCCCTGAAAGGTCCAGATTTTATGGGCACAGCATACACACATATCTTTGTGGAGAGTTATTTCAATGTCTGTGGAACTAGTTTTGTTAAGCAGTGTTAAAAATAGGTCTGTGTTTGCGTGATGGAAGCATAGAAAGCCTGCAGTACGCAGGTGCTTGACAGTCTCTTCAGTCTCACAGCTCTTCCTCAACTGTGCTCATGGCAGCACTCTTTTGCCATCTGTTTTTATACGGCCACCGAGTATTGTGGTGTTGTGTTTTTATATGGCACTTGTTTGGTGTTGGCAGAATATTTTACATTGTTGCGCACATATAAGATGTGCTGCCTAACTTGATTTTAGGTTTGCTATTAAGACGTTGCTTATACCATAGTTGCAAGTCACTGCAGTCCTCCTTCTTGCAGCTTGTAGTCTTCAAATGTTTTGAAGTGTTCCTCACTCCATTGCTCCTTTTACTGATAGCGTAGCGATAGCCATGTTTACTCAGTGATTTCTTTCTCTAGTTCCCTGGGCAGTGCAGTTTGTACTCTGCCCAGTACTTCCTGCTTTTCTGACCTGTGACACTGCTTTTCCAGGCACTGACTGGCTCCTTTTGCTACCATGTCATGCTACCGGTCTGCTCTCAGTTGGAGGTAGTGGCTTTGGCCAGAAGTTTCAGGACTTGGAGCCTTATGGTTGTATTTCCTTGCTTAATTTCACTCTTTTCATTCCTGTCTTGTTACTTTTTCTGTCATTGTACACACAGCTGTAACTGAATTGCTTACCAGTGAACTGGACAAAGTGCTTCATGGGGTAGTCTGGACATAGTTGTGCTACCTGTTGGTCACTACTCATTATCCATGGGCAAAGTTCCACAGATGGTGGGAAATATCTCAGGTGTCCCTTTCCTTTCCACCATCATTGTCATCAATGAATCAGTTTCCTAATTGCTAAGGTCTCCTCTCAGTGTGGGGCAAGCGCAGGCCAGTGCCTTTAATTGCTTTTGGATTGTGTCCCTTGGAGTAGTGTAACCTTGAATGATCTTTTTTTTTTTTTTTTTTAAACAGTTCTTTATCTCCTGTGTGCTTCATTTTGAATCTAATGAAATAATAAAATGCAACTGCAAAGTCATAGAACATACAGCCATTTTTAACCAACAGTGCTGTAGCTTGTGGAGAACAAAATTAATTCTAGTCATAAGGATGACGGAAATACGTGAGAGAAACATAAGATGTGAGATGCTAATTTTTTTTATGCTTTTTAAAGGCAAATGACTAGGCAAAAAAAAGTAGTTCCAAAAAATCCCGTGTTTTTAGCAAGTTACTTGATGCAAAAGTGTTGCTGTTGATTGATCATAGCGGTTAGAATCTTACCGAAGATTTCAGGTTTATCTGAGGAATGATCCCATTTTTCTGGAGTTATGGTATTTTTGTGGGTAGGAAGTGCAGATTCTGATTCCTAATTTTCCTGCTTCTTTTAAGTTCACTATTATAAATGTTTTAGGCTGGGAAAGTATGGAAAGCAATACAAGCAACACAAGGTATAGAATATACTTTAGAATATACTCTTATCTTCATAGATGATACATCCCTTTTTGGTGGTGATTCACATATATTCCGGCCAGATGTCTTATTAAATCATCTTTTCCTTACCACTTTTTCTGCATCTCTAAAAGTGGCTAATCTTTAGTGATTTTAAGAAACATATGCAGTTTCCCAGACAATAATCCTTTACTTACTAGAAAATAAGCTTTCCAACAGTGCCCTGAAACATTTGGAGTATGGTGTTTGTTCCTCAGAAGCATCTGGCTGGCAAGTCTAGACTTGAGCGTGACAATAAGGGGTAATAAGGTTGTGTTTCCCATAAGTTCAGGGAGTTGATATATTGGGTGCCAAGAACTGGCTTTCACCAAATCAGTAAGCCTGTCCTATTTAGTTTAGCATCATTTGTGCTGGTGTGAGCAACTGCATAGTATGTCAGTGTAGAAAGATACTGCTGCATAATCTCTGAAAGTTGAGAACACGTGTAGCATATTTGGTATAGTACTGAATCCTGTCCTTGCTGCCTAGCTGCAAATGTGTTTAGGCCAAAGTCTATTTGGCTCAGCATGCTACTTGTGGAGCGAAGACCCATGCTGCACCACTTATTTTAACCCTTCTATTCAAATTGTTGTCATATAGGTGATTCTCTGTGTCTTTCATGGCAGAAAAAAACTTTTATTTTGTAACTTTTTTTGCATGCAGAATATACCCCAGCGAAGCTTTGGAATCGATTATGACTGCAACTGCTTTGTCAAGGATGGGAGCCCTTTCCGTTACATCTCGGGCAGCATTCACTACTCGCGGATTCCCCGCTATTACTGGAAAGATCGCCTGATGAAGATGAAGATGGCAGGGCTTGATGCCATTCAAATGTAAGTAATCAGTGATTTTCAAAATGATTTGTAGGCCTGGGAAACCATCGGTTAAGTGGGATGCTACCATTGCTATTTATTTATTAAATAGCAGGAGGTGGAAAAACTCTGCAGAAGTGAAGGGTGGTACCAAATGACCTCTAGCAACTTGAATTGGGACAACTTGACATGTTACAGCCACCAGTCTACCTTTCTGCTGATAGGCAACATCCCTTGCTTCACATTGTGGTGTTTAAATATGACCTGAATCAAAAAATCTGATGGTGAACTTTGGCATCTGAGAAACAGGCCCATTCTGTGTTCTATCTCTGCTGTGGATGTTGTAATCTCTGGTAAAAAGGCAGACTAAATGAGAGGGAGTAATAACTTCATAATACAGTTTAAGCAACTGTTAGTTGTGTGGAGGTGGTATAGGAAAAGGTATGTGGAATTTGCAGGTACCAAACCTCTTGTGCATCTTTCTTGCCTTTCCTACCAGTTTGTGTCCCTGCTACAGTAAGTGAGGGGCAGTTAGAAGAATGCAGCCTGCTCTGTTGTTTTTACCAGAGCTTCTTCTATGAAGAAGGAAGAATTGTAGAGAGATGAATCAGCACAGTCTTTTCAAGCAAGGGTTGCAATTACCATACATGACTTCTTTTCTAAATTGCTACAGGGCTTAGAGGTTCTCTTTGCAACAGCCTCTTCTTACGCTATTACCTGCCAGACAGCACTGGTTCTAGGCGCTGCAGTGGACAGATAATCCTGCAGTCTGGGACTGTTTGTTCTGGTTCTTCTCTGTGTTGTGATGTTGTAGTGACTTGGCAAAATGGCAAAATTGCTACAGGAATCTTCTTTTTTTCTTTCCTGTTGCTTTCTTTTTTCTTCCTATGTAATTAATTGGTTCCCTCTCTTCTTCCATATGCAATTGCTTACCTTTTTTTTCTTTTTTGCTTATTGCTGCCTCTTATACTTTACTGTTCTGCATTAGTGTCCTGCTAAGCAGGAAGGAGTAGAGGTTGCCTTGTGTTGCTGGTGTTGATTGGTCTCTGCTGGCCCAAAGAGAGGTGAGTAGTCCCTTTTATGTAGGGAAGGAAAGCTAGAGCTGGCAAATGGTGCCCTAGGGCTGCAGCCTCAAATCACGGAATCTGAGATGTTCCTGGATCAGAGAGGATAGACAACAGGTTCTTCCTGAACCTTTTCTTGCCTAGAATTGTTTAGCTTTCTCTTCCACCATTGCTTTTCTTCAGATTTCTTCTCGTATTGGGATACCTCCTCAATATGTATCTTATCAACAGAAGCCTTACATTTACTAAAAGATTCAAACATGTGCATCTTTCCATTTTAGCATCTCTCTGGATAAAGGCATTACTGCCAATGATTACTTAGATGAAGCAATAATTTTTCATTTTGCCCAAACTACCTCTGTTTTGTGTGGTTTTTGGAAAAATGGAAATGGGGCTGTATTATTGTTTGGTTGTGTTTTTTGTTGCTGTCTTCTGCTCTCTTTTCCCTAGTCTTTGCTTCATCAATAAAATTATTAGCAAGGAGCTGAGGTGCACACTATGTGAAGTTGTTCTACGGTGGGCAACAGGACCATTAGGCCTTCTATCAGAAGATGGACATGGGACTCCCAGTGTTGCAAAGATTGAACCTTCAAAGAACCTTTGAAGACTGCAATTTTCTGCTGGTTGAGGCTGTTCCCACAAGACAGGAAATATATGGAAGCTGTTCTGGTTCTTCTCAGGATGTTCTCTTTGTGGCTTACCATGGCAGAGGAAACAGGATCCTGTTATTACAGGGTTGTCCTAATGGATTCTCTTCTGTCAGAACTAATCAGACCTGCTCTTCTCCTTTCTTCCTGCAGTCTGGTTCTCAAAACACTGCCTGTGCCTCCATCATTGAGCTGAGGATTGAGTCAGAAGCTGATATGGGACCCCTGAATGGCAGAAGCATATATCTGTAGCACTCTCTACTTGGAAACATCTTAATAACAGAATATGAAAAATATGTTAGAGAACTCAAACCTGTGTTAAAGTTTAAAATACAAAGGGCTAAACTTTCTAATAACAGGTTGAAATTTGATGCTGTGCTTGGTGTGGTGTCTCAAAAGATGAGGGATACCTAGGAACTCTCTTCCCTGCCTCTTCACATAGCATGCAGAGACATCTATCATTAACTGCAGTTGTCCTTGTTTTCAGTTTCTCAGCTGTGTCTATCAACTACAAATAAATACTGTGAAAAACATCTGTGCAAGACTGAAAGTAATTTTTTTTTTTTCCTAAGGAAGAGGTGAACAACCACTAGATGGGGCTAAATATTTACAGGACTAAAAAAAAAAACCTTTGAAGTTAGAATGCTTTTCTTATAATAACCTATGCTTTACTTAGCAGGAGTAAGTACTTGCTATAACATAAAGAGAAAGCAGCTTAAGCAATTGCAGTAGCAGTCTTCTAGATGATGGACAGTATTAAGATATTCATCTGTGGTCATCTTTATTTAACTCAAACAGGTGCAGGGGAGGAGTTGCTACACGAACATGCCTGTTAATTCATTCTGGAAAGAGAATTTATCTCTTCCTGCAGTGTCAAGTTGCTAATTCATAGTCAGATGGTGCTTTTTCAGTAGAACCCGAGGATCCTTTTTTTTTTTTTTTTTTGATTAATACCACCACCATATAACTTCTTTCTCATCTCCTCTTTTTGCCTTTGCTTTTTCCTTTGCAAGAGACAAGTGCAAAGTAGTAAATATTGATTTGATGTCAGCTGATATTAGAGCATTTGGAATCCCAGCTATATTCTTCAGTGGACTCACAGTTACTCTCCATTTGCTAAATATGCTGTGTATTAATTACATCAGTGAAAACTGGGAGTATAGCTAGACCAGATGTAGCTTCTTGGTCACTTCTTGAAATATCCCATTTCTTTCCTAGCAGACTGTGGATTGTTACTCTGTGGTTAATTTTTGTTCCGTGTTTTGGTTATACCAACTAGCTTTTATTTTTCTTGTTTGCTTGTATGAATGCCGCACAGGAGAGTGCCTAAATCCTTGATAAGTTGAGAGACTTACTTTGCCCTAATCCTTTAAGTTTTTCTTAAGCTAATTTTTCTGTGAAAGAATGAAGTTAGGTCTGTATCTTCCTGACGAACACCATTTTTTTTTCTTTTTTCACATCACTGATGTTTTTCAGCTTACATATGTTTTTACACATTAATTGTTCAATAGCTTTTCTACCATCTTTCTTAGATTTGGAGTTCAGCTGTTTGGCATGTAATTCTCTGGAATATCCTCTCCCGTGTTAGATTTTTGTTTTTTTTAAGACTGATACTATCTTCAGTCACATATGTATATATATATAGGTATAAAAGCTTAGGTAATACTTTTGAAAATAACATTGATATTATGGCTTAGAGCAAAATAGGATTACAGTGATCACCTGGGAAAAGCAAGCACAAAACAGGTTTAACATGTTGAAATTGTCTCGTAAGAAAACTATTGTCTCAGAAAGAAATTATTTAATTTAGAAAGTGAAAACAGTTGCTATGGTAATGTGCTAATTATAATAAAAACAATAATTTTGATATTCTTCTTTGTACGTGGACCCTTTCAAGTTTGGGAGTAGCAGATGCATTTTTTTCAGTTCCTTCATGGTACTCTTTAGTACTGGTACTGGTGACCAGTAAACTGGTCAAATAAACTAAACCAACTGGTTTAGTTGGTCATTTGTTTTGTTCTAAATATTTATGTACTATTGGCCATAAACTTGCTCTACCAATTGACATCTAGGCAAAGTAGCTTGGAATACTAAATAAATGTTGAATGTACGTGTGTATGTGTATCTCATAACTTCATTAAGTTCACAATTACTTTGTTTCCAAAGATCTTAAATAAACTCACTGTTTTTAGAACACTTAGAGCAGATCGATAAAGGGAAAATCTGCATTTTGACTTCTGAATGCATTGTTTAGATTCCATCTTGCTATTGTGATTATAAGCGTCATCGTGTCAAACAGAGGTTTACAGTTGGGCATTTGGGAGGAAATAATATTAGCATATTATTAAAGTTGCTAAAGGATTGTCATTCGTGTTTTTGATATTCATACACACATATTTCTGAGTGTGGCCAATTCAATAGTGTGCTTGTGTAAAGGTTCCTGTTTTTCTTGCCTATTGAAAACATTTTTTTTTTTTTTTTACGCTCCCTACTCCACCTTGGCTAGTTTTTACAAAACTAACTCTTGAATGTAAAAACAAAAAGTTTTGTCTGAGAGGCTCTTTGGTTGATTAATCACAGTTTTGTTTTACAAATTAGTGCAGAATTTATAGTCTGGAGCAGTGGCAGCAGTTCTCTTAGAGCACAAGCATTATTTGGAGGAAAAAACCCCCCACAAGTAAATGCATAGGAAATAAGTTCTCCTTTTATCTTGAATCCTTGCTCAGGCTCTATCGATCTGGAATTTGAACGTCCTACCTAATACTCTCTCAAGCCAAAACTCTCATGCTTGTTGTACAAGGGTGTAAGCTGTAACACAGCATGTAGAATTTCTTATACGTATTTCTTATCTTGCAATCAAGTGTAATTTATATAATCTAAGAGAGATTCTGTGGTCAAATTGTGGTTTCCAAAGTCCTGGAAGAAGAAGGGTGCTTTCTCAAATAGTTTTGCTGGCCTGACATATCCATTACCTGTTCAAAATGAGGCTCTAATTTGCCCAGGCTTCTAGTCACCTTAGCATACCACAACCACGCTTCCTATGCTTTTTTTTTTTTTTTTTTTCCTCCCCAAAACCTGTTTTGCTTCTGCTCAGGGAGGTTTTTCAGGACCTAGATGTAAAGTCTTCTGAGGCTTAAGTATCTATTTTTATCATCTTTGTGGTAGCTGCAACATGGGCTTGCCAGCCCAGGTGGTGTGCCCTGTGCAAGCTTGAGTGGTCTGTTTTCTGAGGGCATTTGCTGTTTCTGGGAACCTAGTTCTTGACCTTATGTTGCCTGTCTGGTTTTCAGGGTTTACGGCTTCACAAACTGCCCATTGGTACCTTTAAAACCATCATTGTTTTAAAATGCGAAGAGCAGGACTTGTTCCTGAGCTGTTAAGGATTCCCACAAATATAACCTGAAGTACTTACCTTTATTTTAGAATTGATTTTAACACTCTTCTGTCATAGGAAGTAAGTCACAGATGAAAACCTCCAGAATTACTCTTGTATTTTACTAATCTGAATGCAAGTTCATATTTAGATATCCTTGGGAGTGTAGTGCAAATGCTTGTTATTTGAAGTTCTGGTTTAATCTGAATTTCCTAGTGAAAGGTGATTTTCTCTCTTTATAGGTATGTGCCATGGAACTATCACGAACCACAGCCAGGTGTATATGATTTCTCTGGTGACAGAGATCTAGAGTATTTCCTGCAGCTTGCTCATGAGACTGGCTTGTTGGTGATCCTGAGAGCAGGACCTTACATCTGTGCAGAATGGGACATGGTACAGCTTTTTCTGAAAGCTATTTTACTTCTCAATCTAACACAGTTCTTTTCTTCCTCAAGGAAGAATGCTTGGTGTTTTCTTGGAAAGCATCCCCAGTGACATTTTAAAGCACAAGCTTACTTAGTGTTTGCTTGCTTTTCTTTGGGAATTACTACTTGCCTTTTTTTTTTTTTTTTAATTTTCAGTTTCACTATGTCAGTAACTGGCTAAATTGTTCTTCATTTCTGGTAAACAGATCACTGAAGTATTTTCCTTTGTTTTCCCAGGGTGGTTTGCCTGCATGGCTGCTGGAGAAGGAGTCTATTGTTCTTAGGTCTTCTGATTTAGGTAAGGGCATCAAAATGGCAAGTAATGCCTTATTTTAACAGCAGTAGGACTTGATGTGTGAGGCTACATTCAGGTAGTTCATACTTCGGTCTGTTATTTCGTAACTAGAAACGTCCATATTCTTAAGATGTATGTATTGACGAAGTGTATGAAAACAACAAAGTAGAGCAGCTAATCATGCAGCTTCTGTGATTAGACAATTGTAGGACTGAGTCCTTAAGTGTGTTGTGGATTTTATTCCTAGAGCTAGCAGATCTTTTCAGCTGTTCTTTTTCTAAGGAAATGATTTGATTACATTGTGCATGTAATTCCAGAACTAGTTACAGCACTGTTGTGTTACTGGCCATGGACATGACATGGGCAGGTGAAATGAGACAGAAGATCAATGTAATTACTGGAGAGGAGGTTAGGGGACTAAGATATAAATTCATATAGTATCTGTCTTTGCTTTTGCTGGTCATTGGATATTTTTTTTTTTTTTTAAGTACAGACAGTAACATTGAAGTTTGTTTTTCCTTTGAAATGCACTAGGACAACTTGTCTGAGATTTCTGGTGATTCTCAAAATTCAACAGTGTTTGAGTATTTTTTTTTTATGACTCCACCCCATATACTGAAAGATGAAAATTATAAACAAGCGTAAGAGAACATCAATTCATTAAATGTTGTCCTTAGATATTTTGTATAGTTAGAAAAAAAAATCCCTACGCATATCCCTACACATATCTCTACGAACAAAAATCAGAAGTATAAAACATAGAGGTTGTGAACTGTTCACAATTTTCCCTTTGTGTATCACAGATTACCTGGCAGCTGTAGGGAAGTGGATGAGCGTCCTTTTGCCAAAGATGCAACGTCACCTGTATCATAAGGGAGGTCCAATCATCATGGTGCAGGTAACTTTTTGAAAAGTTAAGCCAAAGCAGCATGGGTGCTTGTATTGGTCTTGCTGACACTTCTTATATTTGGTGCTAATGCACGCTTGTCTGTTCTATACAAGTTGTTTCCTACTAGCATAGAGAGCAATAAAACAAACTTGGGCAGCTGCTTAGATCTCAGTCTTGTGCCAACTCTCACACAGAGCAGAAACATTCACATTATCTGAAACCCACTCAAAGGCAAAAAAGTGAGTAAAGGTACCTGCAGATAGAAGTGCAGATGTGAAGTAAACCTAAAACTTGAAACAAGTGCAGTGTCAATTTTGGGGCTTTTTATTTTTTAGTGCATAACTTGAGTAGTGACTATTTCAGGATATGATACTGAGCATGCATGGTGGATGTTTTCTTTCTTGAACTCCTTCTAGAGTGGTGATTGTTCCGTTTTCATACTTAATATTTGACAGTAAGCAAAGCTTCATATTAATTGCATTTCCATGATTTTCACAAAAGATGGGAGACCCTTCTTGAACATCAGCCAAAGTCACTGTTGTTGAGCAATGCATTATTTGTATTCATTAAAATCACTGGGCTAAAACATTTCTTGGCAGAAACAGGATACGTGGAATAGGTTTACTAGAAGTTGCCTTGAGAAGTTGCCTTTGGATCAGAAGCTGAGAGTTGGCCCATTGGGAAAAGAGGAAAGGAAGTGGACTTCTCAAGAGTTATCCAGTCCCTTAAGCATTTTGCAGGGCTTTCCAGTTCGTATAAGCCCATTGCTGACCCTTTTTTCCTCAGAGGTATATCTGTTCTGGAAGTCCAGCTTGGTAACAACTTTGATTTTGGTGCAACCTGATCTGTGATTTTATTACTGATTTTCTAGGATCTGGGCTATAGTTCTTCATTTTGAATAGAGACCATGTTATTGTTACTGAGGTAACAGTAACATAAGATAACATGAGATAACTTTGTGAAGTTGGAAGTTGCTTATATCCGGACTATGATAGCTGTACTGTAGGTTACAGGTGAGAGAAATGAGGGCCTGGAAGTACTGTCATCTTCTACTGCTGTTCAGTCTGAAGTTAAATCGACTTTTCACGGTTATTGCCAAAGAAAGAGGAAGCCAAGATTTAGGCTACTCATTTTCAGTCTTAGATGAAGATCCCAACTGGCTGCTGTTTACGTTAATTTTTTTTTTTTTTTTTTACTGTGTAGGTAGAGAACGAGTATGGGAGCTACTTCGCTTGCGATTACGACTATCTACGTTTCCTTCAGAAGCTCTTCCGCCAGTATCTTGGGAACGAGGTGGTGCTGTTCACAACTGATGGTGCAAGCAAGTCGCATTTGAGATGTGGAGCTCTTCAGGGTCTTTATGCAACAGTGGACTTTGCCCCAGGTTGGAGACAACTGTTTACCTATTTAAAAAATAAATTGTATATGTGTGGGCAGCAGGAAAAATGGTCTTCTCAACTGCTTAAATGGAGTAATAGACATAAATGACTATTTGACACATTATTAAACATAGAAGAATTACCCAAAAGTACCCAATTGGAGAATCGTAATCACTTCCTGTTGGTGGTGGTTGTTATTTTTTTATTGGCCTATGCATATTCCAGAATCCAGCCCTCCTAGTTTATTTTTTTAAGCTAGTGGTTACTGGAGAGAAAAATGATGCTGAAAACTATCGTTTGAAATGTGTATGCCATCACAATTTGGAGGAATATAGGCCCGAGGAATGGCTAAGCAAAAAACTGTTTTCAGAAAAAAACTATCTGATAAAAGGGGAGAATTAATGCTCTGCACGTTTTTGCTGCATAGGCCTGGCAAAATAAACTTAAGGTACAAGAAACATACTCCAAGTTATTTATATTTTCCTGGTTGTTTTGACTTGTGGACACTCTTCTATAGCATTTTCTATACAGTCAAAGATATATGCTTATTATTTTTTTTGAGTAGATTCAACTGTAAAATCCTTTATGTATACTGCTTTTTGAGTAGTTATTATTTACAGTCCCTAAGGCTTAAGCCACCTTGAGTGATCAAAAGTTAAACTCCTATTTGCAGGTTGCCTCACTTAAGTCCTTTCCTATAGTTTTGGTAGCAGAACTGCAGACCTGTCCTTCCCGAGGTCTGCAGTAATTCTGAAACCTCCCAGGCTTTACAGAGTGAGGGTGTCATTCTCAGGTGGGTTTTTGCTAGGTCTTGGAATGGACATAGGCACATGTTTCAGCAAAAGGAAGGAAAGGAAAAAGCCATGAATGTTACAAGTCAGTTGTGCCTTTGTCTATTCACAGGTGTCAATGTCACAGCAGCCTTCTTAACTCAAAGAGCCAGTGAACCTACAGGCCCTTTGGTACGTCTTTTTGCTTAAATTTCTTGTATCACTCCTAAGCTTACAGTGGTTAATAATGGATGGTTTGACAGTAATGCACTGAACACTTCCGTGGGGACAGGTTTATGGGGACATCATTTCCAAATCAGTCAAAGAAGCTGAATCAAGGAGCTTCTGTGTGTGTTTTTTGATATGCCACGCTTACTGCTGTTCTGCAAATATCAGCTTAGTCTCAGAAGGAACTGATTTTTTTCAGTATTTTTCCTAGCTAAGACAAATGTTTACAAAGCAACGGAAACAGTGAGTATGATTAGATGAGTTAGTGAGGTACGTGTGTGGGTGGAAGTTAAAAGCCAAAATTAAAAGGGCAGGTTAGAAGTTGCTTCCTGTTTTTAGCTACCCCAGAGTTTCTACATAAGTGGTAATGGGATGTGAGATCGTTGGAAGCCATTCTGACAAATGGAGAGGATCCCTTGCTATCTCTGTGCTATGAAATTATTTAGAACATAGCTTAAGGATGTTTGAGTGATTTATTTTTCAGTACCTCTAATTCACATATGTACTGCATATATAATATCCTGGTATTGTTATTTATTTTAATGCCAAGTATCTGAAACATATTCAGGTTGGCAAGTTCCAAGAAAATTGTTCACTTTGGCACTTACGCAATCATTTTCGAAATGTCCATATAAAATTATTGAACCAATTCTAAAGTGACCATATGAAATTATTGAATCTTTAATCTCTTTGACTGGTCATCTGCTGGAAAAAAATGAATTTCATATATGCCTTGCTGTATTTACAATACTTTAAAAATGGCTCATATGAGTCAAGGTGCCTTTTTGCCTCTTACAGTTAGTAACCTAAATCACATTGCATTCTTGTTCCCTCTTCATATTTTGCCTTCCTCTTTTGCCCTTCCTTCTTTCAGGTTAATTCTGAGTTTTATACTGGATGGTTGGATCACTGGGGGCACCGTCATTCTGTTGTGCCCACACAAACAATAGCTAAAACCCTTAATGAAATCTTGGCACGTGGTGCTAACGTTAACCTGTAAGTGTCTGTTCGGTAGAGGTTAGTTTTTTTCTGGTGTGGAGGGATGTTTTGTTTTGTTGGTACTCAGCAAAACCTGATTGAAGTGCATTGCATTTTGTTTTGTTTTCAGGTACATGTTCATAGGTGGGACTAACTTTGGCTATTGGAATGGTAAGAAGCGATATAAGTGATCCTTACAGTGGAGCTGCTTATGAATTAGGCAGTAATGTGCTAGACCCCATGAAAGAATGAGCCATGCATGCTTCCAAATGGCAAGAGACAACTGCACTAATTGTTCTAAGGGCATATGATATTTGCCTTTGCAAAAAGTGGGGAGTAAGTATGGCTTTATTACCAGATCTGTAAAACAGTTGAAACAGGAGTAAATCTGATTCTCTTCAGAGTTTTTGTGAAGACTGTATAATAGACCAGTGAGAGCTTAGAAGGTCTATGTCCTAGAGCCTGAAAATCTAGCTGTGATTGGAAAGAGATCTGAAAATTGCCCCCTTTGGAAGAAACAACTCTTTTACATTTCTGTTCCTTCTCTCCACCCACTCTCCATACACCCCTTAGGTGCTAACATGCCCTATATGCCACAGCCCACCAGTTATGACTACGATGCTCCTCTGAGCGAGGCGGGGGATCTCACAGAAAAATACTTCGCCCTGCGGGAAGTCATTGGTATGGTGAGTACCCGTAGGCCGTGCTTAGGATGTGTGTCTGAAGCATCCTGCCCTCCTCTGCTGCCCTCCCGAAGTGCGCCTTGCTCTTGTGTTAGTGTGAGTTACCTCCATCGCTTTTGGTCCTCTGCTGAAAATGGAAGTGAACAGGGTGGTTAGGGAGATCCAACTGCTTGTTATTAGGAAAAGGGCAAGATCTTGCACCTCCCTAGTTATCCCTCCTACTGTCTTGATGGCTCCATCCCTCTTTTTCAAGGAGGAGGGGGTCTGACACTCTGAGATTATTCAACTCTGTTTTTTTCCTTTTTTTATATATGCTTTGTTGTTGTTCTGTTTTGTTTGTTTGTTTGTTTTCTTTTCTTGGATTTGTTTTCTCCCGTCTTGGCCTGTTCCATCTAACTGGAGTCAGAGCTCACATGAGGGTAGCTCTGCAGAGGGAGGTGAGGAGGGGTTTGCTGGGAGGAGGAATGGAGGGCAAATGGGCAGGGCCTCCCCTTTCAGCACTGAGATGCCACTGAGCCAGTTCAGGCTGGTCACTCCACTTCAGCCTCATTTGTGCTGCGGCCCAAGAGGTTGGACTGCCTGTCTGCCAAGCTCCATGGTAGCATTCTGGGCCTCTGGAGCCTCTGTGCATGTCACCTGTGGCTATTGGTGCTGTTTTGTTTTATTTGTTTTTATTTTTTTTTAAGCACTGAAGTGAGTAGCACCTCTACAAACTGGATTGAAATACAGAATGTGTGTGGAGATTTTGAGAAGCTTACATTTCAGGGCATTCAGATTGGGTTTAAGGATAAATTTCCTGGAAAACCAAAGATTCAGGCCTGTACCCTCTCTCCTGTTGCATGTCAGAAACATTGCTCTTCACTAGAAAATCCTTTCTTTGATGGGAGTTGGACTCACAGAAATTTATTAGGATTAAGTATGCCTTTTATCTTCTCACCTATCTCATAAACCTTGGTATGGATGGGGTGATTTTGGCGCAGAGCTTCTCACCAAAGGAATTCCCAAACTTCCTGTTTTCAAGTTGTTTTCTTCAAGGCAAGATCCCTATCTGAACTTTAAATAGTGTTCTGGTGCAGGTGAGACAGCCTTGATAAGATCTGAAGTGTTCAGTATGAGCTAAGGTGTGTTGGGCCATGGTACAATTTTTATGGTGTGGTTTGCTTATCTCTTACCTTCCATATCCATAGGATCTCAGTGAAGATTTCTTGTCTCTGCTGTGGGTTCTAAACCCATAATAACCTATCATCTACTCAAATGCAGTTTGAGCTGAAGCTGCTGTAAGAAAGTAAAGTTGGTCTGTAGCTAATGACCGTTTTCAATATATTTGCTTTGCTACAAGGCTAATGTGTTATAATCTTGCTTTCTCCTTTTTCTTTTTTTCAGTTAATAAATATAACAAAGAAGGAGGATTTTAGGTTAAAGTGTCTTTCAGTTGCTTACAGCATTTTCTGATTTCTACTATGAAGGCTGAAACGTTCAACCTGTGTTTTTTTCTACTGGATGAATATAGTTTTTCTTTTTTTTTCTTTAAACCTTCAAAAAACCTGAGCATTTTCAAATGCAGAAATACAAAAGAACTTGTTGCCCACCAATATGCATGAGGTTTTTTGCAGCATGTGGTTGAGAATTGACAGAGAAGCAGTGGGAATTGTGCTGCTCTGATCTGTTTAAAAACGATAAAATAAAGACCAGCCAACCAACCAAAAAAAATCTTCTGGTGCAGAAGAGTACCAGAGTATGAGTTTTATGCCAGATAAGTCCAACAAAACGCCCAAGAGAAAAGTCCCTTCAGCACCTCCCCAAATTTATTTAAAAAGAAAAAAAAAGTCCTAAGGATTCCCAAATTTAGCATTTGAAGTGATGGAATGTGCAGATTAAGATAACCAGGTGGGATCACTTGTGCACGTGTATCAGAAAGTAGACTCAGACTGCTTGATCACAGAGGTTTCCTGCATGCAAAACCCTTCTCTCCGCAGTGCATAGACAGGGCCGTGTGCAGGAGATGGAAGATCAAATGGCAGGTTTGAACCTGAATCCAGGGATAAGCAGGAAAGAGGAGAGGGTTTGGTGTGGCCAGGAGATAAGGAGGTTGGAGGTTCAGGAATGAGGGTCTTGGGGTTCAGGGAGAGGGTCCCTGCGTAAACTCAGCTGAAAGGCGGCTGAGAGCTGATGGGCACCCTTCACCCCTACATTATTCCCCGGACTGGGAGGCTTTCATGGCTGCTGCTAGAAGCAGCCAGCCAAGGCAGCAAGGGACTATAGCAGGTCTTATGGGGAGGCAGCCAGCCATAACCCCAGGCCAGCAAAGAAGGCAGGAGAAGCTAATAATTCCCATATGGAAGTGTGGCCAAGGAAGGGCAGGAGAGTCAAATGGCAGTACTGCCCTTAGCAAGGTAGAGCTGAAGCTCCCCTAGTCGTGAGGGGTGACCCGGGAGGCTGTGGGCAGGCAGTAATGCAGGCGGCGGCCGCAGGAGGGCCCCAAAGCCTCGGCCACTGCTCTGCCTGCGCTCGGTGTCGCAGCCAGCTCCACCTAAGCATTTATTAAAATCTACGTTTACCACGTGCGATCAAATCCGATTTCTTTATTCAACTCTGCCCGTGAGCCTGGCCACAAGTGTAATTCATTAACATTGTGCGAGTATCTGCTTTTAGCCAAAGTTCAGCTTTTGAAAATTGTGAAGCAGAAAGTGAGAATTTGCAAGTATGTTTGTATTTGTTTCATGTGTTTTCTTTAATCATTTCTTCCCTTTCCAGTATAACCAGTTACCAGAAGGCCTTATCCCTCCAACAACACCCAAATTTGCTTATGGGAAGATTCGCTTGCAGAAGGTAAATTATCATTTGTAATCTAGTAGGCACATCTTTTTGTCGTATTGCATGTTTGATTTTTGCAAGAAGTATTCGAGGGTGTCATGTCAGCCTCTAGCTGACATGCAAAATAGAGGGGAAATGCTTGAAAGCAAACTTTCATGAAGGAGACCATAGAGTTTGAGAGGTAAGAATCATGCCTGTATTGGAAAAAGAGCAACTGTTTGCTCTCTGGAAGTAAAAGATAATTTTACAGCATGCTGTATGTTTGAAAAGTTTTACTAAACGGAAATGCTATATCTTCATAATACAACAGAATTGTAGTTGTATAACTGAGGTAACGCATATAAATAATGTAGCTCAGGGAACGCTAGCACAAGAGGTAAGAGGAAAGAGTGTTTCTGTAGCTGCTGATGCCTCTGAAAGGGAAAAGACAGGTAGGACATATGTATCTTTTAAGTAAATAGTACCAGATGCTGTAAATTATGAAGATGGATCACTTAAAATAAATTTGAAAGTCTCAGTGATGTAGCTGCTTGCAGGATTTACGAAAATTTGTGACTAGCGAGAGAAATTAAATTATTTTTCTACTGAAGGAAAATCATGCAGAATCCAGCCTGTTTGGCTGCAATTAGGTAGCACATGAATAGCTGGGGTCTGTCCATAGCACTGTCATTTTAGGGCCATTGACAGTGATATATGGCTGAGAACGAGAGAGAACGAGAGCAGTGAATAGAGAGGAAGGTATAGGAGATGCAAGAGATAAGTTGGTTAAAACTTGGCCTCATTCATTCTGCTGCTCACAGAGTTGTTGTCTTGAGGTGGAGGATTGCTCTGACTAGTGTGCTGGGGACTTTAATTCATAGTGCTTTGATTTGTATGTTGTGCTCTGCATTTTGAGCCAGCTGCCTTTTTGGTGGGTGGTGTATCTAATCTATCATGCCACTGCATCTGAAGTGTTGCAAAATTTGGTAGTGATAAGGCTTCACAGCCGTTGTGTCATCCTACTCAACTGGTGGGCAGGAATCAGTTTTTCATAATGGTGATTCACCGCTGAAGATGACAAAGATCTGTATCTTTTTAATCAATCCTTGAGGACCTTCAGACATTTCAGGCCAGAACTTTCTGTGTGAAACGGCACTGAACTGGTTGATAACTGGTAGTGACTAATTATACATCGTTATCAGTACACCTGCTGTTTCTGCTGCTGTCATAGGTGGGAGTTGCAGTCACTCGGGGACCTTGTAATCAGATTCTGACTGTCCGTTTTCTCTCAGTTGGTGCCTCTCCGATAGGGCTGTCCCTTTTCCCCGGAATGATGAACTTTTCATACCTGCAAAAAATCAAAGGTGAAGCGTGTCTGGCCTGGAAAGCTTCTCAGAAGGGAGATGAACACAGATAACTAAAGTGACTTCAATATCATAGCTTTGGAGTGGCCATCACAGAGGAAACCCTGTTCCTGTAGGGTTTCTTCTTGTTTGAGAGGGCACTCTAAAGCTGCTCGGTGAAGGGTAAAACAAGCAAGATGGCATGTCCATAGTGGCAGGTGTGAGTTTCCTATCCTTGCCTGTACAGATACTGCCATCTGCACCAAAAGCTTCTAGGTTATTTTCTGGGAAAAGCTGCTCTCTATTCTATGAAACCATTGCTTATTCCAGATGCTCTACTTCACTGCTCTGTATCATGGGTGCAGTGCAACCTAGAATGACAAAGAGTTTGTACTGTCTGCTCCTGCCAAAATAGTTCTCCTAACTCCACATTGCATTTTGGTCCCTGGGGTGTTAAAGTTTGTTTCTCCTATGTACTTTGTTAGGGGAAACGTAAAGGTATCTAAGTGAGTGTTAAGGAGGCAATATTACAAGACTTCAACTTCTGTAGTCATAATCTTCCTAGCTGTAACATTTGCAGTGACAGGGCCATAACAGTTATCATAGCACACAGTATAACAGATACCAGGAAGTTTCACTGTGCAGTCAGGGGCCAGCAATCAGTCTCCTATGCCAAGCACTGAACCTACTGCTGTGAAACGACTCCCATGACCCTTTTGCAGAGGAGGAGGAGGAGGAGGAAAGGAGGCTTTGGATTATTTTAGGTAGACGTATGGTATACCTGAGAGGAACATGAAACCAGAGCAGCCTACTCCTGTAATCGTTTCTGCAAGACATGCTGTGGTTAATTCAACCTCCAAGTATCTGACGAGTTGCTTAGGAGTGAAGCTTGAGAAAAATGATGTTTGGCATCTTCCGTGCTGCTTGTGAGGCTTTGGGCTTTATTCATTTATTTATTAAGTGCATTTGTGGGGAGGATATCTAGGAGGGATAATATGTGAAAGGTGAAGGATTTCCTAGCAGATAGCAATAGGGAAGACCCCAGATGAAGTGATGTAGAGTGACTAGAAAGAGCATAGCACAGAAGTGCTCTTTTTCCTCTTTCTTACACCTCAGGACGGCTCTTCCAGCAGAGCTAGCTGTTATGTGCACATATGTGAAGTACTTAATGAGCTATAGAATTGACATAGTAATATGATTATTCTAGGATCATGAGTCTCTTACAATTTTATTATGTTTCATCTAAATTAATTTGTTTGAACTCCTTTCCTTACTGCACTGTGGCACAGGGAAGAAATTTAAGAAATGTGTTTAGTTTTGTTCTACTATTTAAAGACTCTACCAAAACTTCTGCAGATGTTTTGCTCTAGTTAAGTATAATTGGGGAACCCAGAATAGTTAAAAAAAAAAAAAACACAACCATGCCCTGGTCAGACAGATGTTCATTTTTAGCTACTGAATGGTTTTAAAGTAGGAATCTCTGGGTGGCAGGGGGAAGAGAGTTCATTAAATGCTGCTTAGGCACACTAACATTGCTGCAGCCGAGGCCAGGGAAGCAAACTGTAAGGAAGCATCTCCTTGCAGAGATACAAAAGAGAAGGTTGAAGGGGCAGTCAAGGGCTGAACAGCAATAGTTCGTATCAAGAAATGTGAGCAATGGCTGAGGTTTAAGACCCAGAATGCAGGGAATATCTTTTTCAGAGGCAAACAAATGAGTTGTGGTGTCTACAGGATGTTTATGTGGCTGTGCAGGCTTGCACCCAGGTGGTAGTTTTAGCCCGTCACTAAGAGGACCCTGGAGAGTGCTTGATCATGAGTGTGACCTGAAGATCCTAGAGCTGTCCTCAGGTCTTGTGGCGTAGAGAGCTTGAGCAATAGCAAGTGACTGGCAACTGTGATACGTGTTTGTCCATGAAACTGTATGGGCAAGAAGAGGTGGAGGCAAAAAAATGCGCTTAAGCAAGCAGGTTGCTTGACCATATACTTTGATTTCATCAAAAAGGGTTGTTACTGTTTGCTAGTAGTCATCACATTATGCTGTTTATGAGTTGTTTAAAAAAAATCTTTACTGGATTTGTATTTTTTAAATCCACTGTTAGGTTTTTGTTATGATAACAATTGTCCACTAAGTGATAAACAGGAAATTGCAGCAAGAGCAGATGTGTGAGATGTGTGCATGCTTTTTTTTGGTATATATATGATGAAGAAAAATGGATTTAGTCAGGTCAGTCGTGCTATCAAAGTTACAGTGATAAGACATGAAATAAAAAATGATCCATTTAAGTTGCAAAGAAGTAAACTTCTATCAACCCAGTCTGCAGAACCAATCAGGTGTAGCATGCCTATTGGTAGAATAAAAACCTCTTTGATAGCAGGAGCTTAAAAATAGTGAAATGGGCACCTCCACAAGCTACTAATGCCAATTCATAGGTTATTCAAGTGATTATGTGCAACTTAATATCACACTTCTATGTGTTTTTTGTTTCATTGTCTGCCTGGAGTACAGGCTATTAATGCTCATAGGACTGTTGTGTGCTCCCACCAGGAGCTGTGCACATCCCTGACTTCGCAGCCTGCAGGACAGGGCCCAGCAGTTCAGTCTTACCAGTCCTGCACTACAGATTAACCTTACCAGCTCCTTTGGAGGAGCACAGCACGAGGAGTGAAGCACAGCAGCAGACTCCCCCAGAGCACTTGGGGAGTTTCACTCTCCGCAAGGCAATTATTTTAGATATAGCTCTTAAGTTGAAATTGTAGGTTGTGTTTCCTCCAAGAACTTCCTACTACTTCTCCAGTCCCCCAAATAATTTCTGGTATCTTTGATACCCTGCATGGGTAGATGCTGGGCCACGCTTTGGTCTGTAGATATCAACGTGCACAAACAGCGCAACAGATGAGCAAAGTTGCGTGTGGTGGTGAGGCAAAATAAGTGCTGTTGTGGGAAAGGAAGGGTGTGCTCTTCCCCTGGTACCATGGGTAAGAGGATGCTGTCCTGCCCTGTCCTCATCACAGAAGGGATTTGGGAACAGGTAGGTGGTGCACAGTGACCACCTACTGCTGCATGGATGTCGGTAGTCAGAATATAGTGGATGTTTGCTCAAAAAACAGTAGTGCAGATGAAGAGAGAGTGGTTTCTGCCTTCCACGAGCTGGCAGGCTGTGCAAAGTAACAGCTGGTGGAGGTGATGCAGTACCTTGCTCTCAGTTTAGAGTGGGCAGGTATTAAAATAATATTGTTGCAAGAGAAAAAACATGACTTTTATTTGTACATACTGAAGAAATAATAGCTTGTACACGGATGATTGTTGATGGCTTCTGTCACCTATAGAGAGTATTTCACACGGGCTTGTCTTAGTATTTCAGCACTTCTCATTTTTGAGCATGTTGTGCAAAAATTTAGTACTTCCGTTAGTGAAGCAGTCTAAGGAAGTCTTTTTTTTTTTTTTTTTTCAGACAATGCTCTTGGATTATACAGTTTTATACTATTTTTAAAAGCCTATAGTTTTCTTCTTTATTACTCTTTTTTTTTTTTTTTCTAAGAAGTTATTCAAAAGCCAGTCTGGCATACTTTGGCATACTTTGAATGTCTTCTGTTTAATTACCACTGAGCAGCGGCAGTAGTTTTTGTGAAATAAACCGAGATCTTTCATGAAAAATATAAATACAGTTGATTTTTGAGTTTGGAGGATACTGTGCATATTGTGTGCATCTTTATTAACATACAAAATTGATAGAAGAGTTTGAGGAAGAATTATAGACGAATAGAAATCTTCTTATAGCCATAGATTCAGCAGAATATTTAAGCCTGTGAATAGCCTAGAGCATACTGTCCAGCGCACTAAAATCAGTCAAAATATTTACATAACTAAGTATAGTATACACAAAACATAAAATAGATGAAAATGTATAAGTAGTATGGAAATTTTCATTAGCTTGGTTTAATTACCATGAGTGGAATGTGGATAATACAGTTATTTTATCTTAGTTACCCATAATGTTTTCTTACAGAACTTCTCTGAAAGACTCCTGAGTTTGTTCTCATTAAAAATGAAGTGATACTTTATTATTTATGAATGCAAAGCAAACTTAAAAGATCTGGTTTTTTTCTTCTTTTTTTTGAGCATTCCTCTATAGGTAGTGTGTTTTCTTCAGATTTCATCAGTTTTCTGTACTGTGCTCTATTATTGCAGATTACTGAGGTATCTCAACGTATATAAAGGTGACCTGAGGACTTCATTTGTCTTTGCTTTCGTTTTTGATAAATACTGCTAGCTGGCCGGGCAGCCTGATGCGCAAGCTATTATATTTACATTGAATTTTGCTGACCTACCCATCTGGTTTTTCTGTGCTCTAGGTTGGTACTGTGGTGGAGGTTCTTAACAAACTCTCAGCTGCTGGACCAGTGAAAAGTACTTACCCATTAACGTTTGTTCAGCTAAAGCAGGTAAGGATTCTTTGGGTAAGCACTTGCAGTCGTTTAGTGAAGTGCATTCGAACAGCACTCCGTGGTGTGACTCTTCTCACGTTCAGTGTCTTATACGATAAGACACTACCCAGGTAGTAATAGAGTTGTAAAGGTGTTCAGGACTTTTGCATTGAAGGCCTTCCCATATCTGACACTGCTCCTGTTTTACACCTTAGATTATCCTCTTTCCAAGAATGTAGGTGTATGTGCTGTCCAGTCTCACTGCTTCCTTTCTAAAGTCCTGCTTTTCAGATTTCTAAGATAGTTTGATATTTTATCCATCTGCCTTTTTTCCTCTCTACTCTTTTTCCTTATTCTGTTTTTCCTTCTCTCTTCTCACCTGCTACTGTGCTGGTGAGGGAGCAATGGCTGAGGTAGCGCATTCGCGTGCAGAGGGGTCTGGAGAATGGGTCATACAACCATGACACTTTGGCTGCTTTTGGCCTTTTCTTTTGCTAAATCTCTGGTGGACCAAGAGAAGGTTGTAAGAGAAAACTTTGGGAGTGACCTCTTCGAACTGTTGCAGCTTGCTGCCCTGGGAATTCATTCCACTGGCTGAGATGTAAAAGTGCCATTTTCTCCATTTTGCTCTGGCTTCTGCCGAATTCCCCGCTCTCTGCTCCTCTCTTTCTGCATCAGTTTCTCATCAGTTGTGGTGACTTTCCATAGCTTCCCCTGCAGTGAAAGGTCTTCCCCTTGTGGCTGAGTGACTCTTTCCATTAAGGACACATGACCACGTCTGTGCCCAACTTAGCACAGGCTGGTGCCTGGGTGCTGTTTGCGTGTGGCTAAAATAAGCTGCTCCCGGGGGACATGATGGTGGCAGTCACTGGGGGAGGGAGGAAGAGGGGAAGCCATTCAGCCAGTGCCTTGGGTTTCTTACAAGGTGTTAGTCAAGTAGAAGACTCCCTGGTTACCCTCTGGCCTTCACATTTTGTAATGTCTTGCGTAGGAAAACTGCTGAGAAAAAAGGGCAGCCAGCAGGGCTTCCAGCACCTTTGCACTTTTCCTCCCCCCTACTGTCTCCCACCTCCATTTTCTGTGCACCTACGTGCAAGTGATGCTGGTAATTACAGAGGACAGGAACTAGCTTACTCTCACTTCTTCCTGTCTGGGCCGTGCTAAAATCCAAATCTAACAGATAAATGACTTTGTGGCTACTGAGTGAAAGAGACAGTGCATTTTTTTATTTTGTTTTTAATATATGTTAACTTGTGAAAAGAACAAATCTAAATATTTTTATCTATTTATCTTTTTTTTCTGTCTTTATTTTCCTGCTGGGAAACTTGGTGAAAAATCTTCTAAAATTCTCCTAATGTAAATCAGCTAGTTTGTAAAAGAGACAATCTGATTAATATGTCAGTTTGGGTGCAGTGGGTGACTTTTAAGATTATTACATAAATTCAGCTATGGAGGGATTTTCCAAGTATTTCTTTCAGTGTTTTTAATGAAGAACTCAGTGTTGCAGATAAGTAACTTTTGTTTTTATTGTGGAAATGCCTTCTTAGCCAAGAGCCTTATCTTTTAAGGTTATGTAGATGAACAGATGAAAGATTTAAAAATGGAACTTTTTAAAAAATTTTTGCTCATCTAAATGTCAAAGTAAAATCTAATCTCATACTGCTATCTCTGATAAATGTTCACTCTGAAGTGAATGAAAGGTAATGTTTCAGTCAGAGTCTGTAGGCAGGAAAGTGGAATATTTCTAATTCATGACCTGAATTGAAGCTACAGATTAACCTGATTAATGCATCTTCTGTTTTTTTTTATTATTTTTTCTTATCCCGTTTCCTAGTATTTTGGGTTTGTACTGTACAGAACTGTGCTCCCGAAAAACTGTACTGAGCCGACACCACTTGCTTCACCTTTAAATGGAGTCCACGACCGGGCCTATGTCTCTGTGGACGGGGTAAACATTATCTTCTGGTATCCATTTCCGCTATGAATAGTCTTCACCAAATGGTTGCAATCTGCCTTTTTTCGTTTGTTTGTTTTTTTATTCTCCTCTTCTTTCCAGCTTACCAAAACAGCTATATTAAATGACTCCCTTAAAAAAAAAAAAAAGAAGGAACTATACAATTGATTCATATTCAGAGTTAATACATGTTTCAGAAAAAAAAGAGTATGTATCGCTTCTAAGGAAAATGTGATAGTTTCTGCTTTTGAGATATTTGACTATTAATGTAGGCTCGTGACTTCAGTGGAAAAATACCTAGAAGAAGAGCTTACTTGCAGGTCATAAAAGATGTTCATGATACTTTCTACAGTATTTCCATTCTTTCTTGTTTCTTTCTTTCTTTCTTTTTTTTTTTTTTTCCCCCTTTGAGGGTAGAGGGAAGTGGAAACCTGAGCTTACATCTTGCCTCATGAAACTGGCTTCTGACCACAAATTAAAGAAGAAATTTTACCTTTTTTCCTTGAGCAAGGTTTTGTTCTTGCTTAATAAAAATCAATACCAGTTCATGGATCTTGATGGCCTAGCTTTTATTCTTTAATCTGTGCAGATTTTGCATAACCATGTGCATAACCTTCATGTAAGCTAAAAAGACAAATAAGGGCTTTTCAATGGTTACTGCTTTCTTCCTTTCTGTATAATTCATTCAGGTTCCTCAGGGCGTCCTTGAAAGGGGTGTATCACTTGAGATAAACATCACTGGGAAGGCTGGAGCAAATCTGGACATCTTGGTGGAGAATATGGGCCGGGTCAACTTTGGACGATTCAATAATGACTTTAAGGTAAGTAAAGTCAATTAAGCCACAGGCAGCTTTCCCCCCTGCCTCTACCTGCCCCTATTTTCACCTTCGACAGGTTAGAAAGCAAGTATTAGGTTGGAAAGAACAAAAGGGTCAGGATTGCACAGCTATAACTTTACCTCAGAGTCGTAACAATTCACTAATTTCACTTGAGTCACTGAGATCAAAGTGGAATTAAAAGCTGACAGACGTCTTTTAATTTTTTTGTTGGTTTACGTGTGCTGCCAGCCAGAGTGTCTCCCACAAGACTTTCAGGATGAACCGAACGTGTAGCTAGCATCTACAGATGTGCAAAGCTGTTAGGATAAACTCAAAAAAAGACTGGAACTCAGATCTTGGCCTTACGTTGAGGCTTGGGGGTGAATCTTGGGAGTGTGCTTGTTTGTTTGTGTGTACATACATACATACGTACATATATATGTCTGTGTCCAGTTTCATTCATCAGCAGTGTTCCTCTGCAACATTTTCAGGCTATCTCACAAGCACTCTGCCAGGCACAGATCCCAGCTGAGAGGGTAGAAACAGCTAGCAGGAAGCTCCTGAATGCCTCTGAATCCGTGCTGCACTTGGGAACTGTCACTGATCCTTATAAGTGGTGGTGCCAGTAAAGTAATACTGGGCAGGGCAGAGGCAAAAGGGAAACTTTGCTCATTTTAGATGTATCGGGATTCTGCGTGCTGTATAACTTGTTTAAAGAGGAAGAGGAGAGAGACGTCCTGCACTGCTTGTGCATCAGCAACTGGGTCTTCATTGTACATGTGGCATGTAAAACCAGTGAACAGCATCAGTGCTAGTGCTGTCTGTGCTGTCTTTACAAGACAGCCTTGCCTTTTACTTGAGCGTCAAGAGAGAGCAGCTAGTTCAGCAGTGGTTTTGCCCTCAGATTCAGCTCAAATGTATCTTCTGGCTTATAGGAGGAAGTGCCCAGGTGATAAGGAAGCCTGTGTGCTGAGTGCTAAATGAGTAGGGTCGTGGTTGGATTAGGTGGCTGCTGATTGTTGCTGTGGTTGAGCTGAAATTCACACTTACACCAGTATTCAGCCTTTAAAAGATTCAGAATGAAAGCAAGTTTAATTAGGCTCGTGCACAGTGAGAACAGTCCCTTGAAAGCAGGATCCTTGCAGAGAGGAGAGCGAGTCTTTCTCAAGCAGCTTCTGAAAACATGTTTTGCTGCTTTACATTGAATGCCTCGCTCTGTTCCTTAAGGCAGGTGTTCTTTGTGTTGACTTTGAAACTAGGAATAAATATGGCTTGTTTTTTAGGGTTTTTACACAAGTCGCAACTCTGCAAGGTAGGATACCCTAGAAATGCTGCATTTTTAAGTATGATAGCTTGTTTGGGTTTTCTTTCACTGTTCTTTTTCCTCACTTTCTTAATCAGGTTTGAAATGGACCATGTAGCTTTGGGGAAAGAGTGTTGAAAGTTTGGGGGTTTTTTTGGTTTTTTTTTTTTTTTTTTAAATTCTGCTTGTCGAAGTTTTGTTGTTGAAGGACACAAAGAAAGAAAGAATGTGGGGGGTTTTTTTTCTTCTTTTCAATGTACTCACTGCCACCTATATCTTTCTTTCATTTGGAAGATTCAGCTCTGCATTGGCACCTTTGAATATGCATTATATGCATTCAAATACAGACACAAGTAAGAATAGTCATTAGGCACTTGAGCTCTCATTTGAAGATCGCACCGTTCTTCAAGACAGGTATAGAGAGGGAGGTTAGCAAGTTTTAGTCAAAGTTTCGTTGCATTACTTCAACTGACTGCCAAACAAAGTGAAGTTTAGGATCTGCAAGACCGTTTTACTGTTTAAACTCGGCGCAGATATTGCAATCTGATGTAAGAAAACTAAGTTCCAGTCCTGTTAGCACTCATGCTGAGCAGCTCATGCAGACCAGACTCATAAAGTCAGTGCTGTTCTGGTTAGACGTTAGAGGATAGATGTATGACACAGTGTCAGCTCTCCCAGACGATGGAAAACATATTGTTGCTTGTGCACTTACTTGTAGAATTACTTTTTTTTCATTTTTAGTGCATGGCCTTATCTTGCCTGTAACGAACTGTGTGGATACCCTGATGTGCTTCAAGGGTGCACACAGCTCCATAGAAATGAAACAAGACTGTGGGCTGACTGTAAGCTCACAACTGACTGTAAGCTTAAAGTATTTTGGTTAATGTGAGCCACGAGCTATTTGCCTTGAACTGATTTTTTGATACTGTGTGTTAGTAATAGATTTTTAGGAAGTAAATGCTGCGTTCTCTGCTGTTGTGAAGGTTAATGGCTTGGGTCAGTGACTCAGTATTACCGAATCTTTTGATTTTATGTCAAGTCTTCAGATATTTAGTGTCTTTTCTGCTTTTTATTAAGCCTCAGCTTTTAGAGTCATGTCCTCAGGTTTAAGAAAAATAGAAACCTTCACAGCTGTGAGAAAAAAAAGTTTGAGAAAGAAACTTGGACGTAAGCAAAAACTTAGGATTTTAAAGAGGAGAACAGATCTTTCCCAGAGAATAAATGAGCTCTTTCATTCTTAAGCAAGTTTTATGCTTTCATACCTAGATGGACAATTATTGTAGTAGTTATTGTAACTACTGTATTTCAGCCAAGGTTTAATTCCCAACTTTATAGTTCATGCCAAATAACTTCAATAAAATGAACCTAATTAGCTAATTATATTGTGCTTTTTTTTTGTTTATTTGTTTTTGTCTTTTTTCCCTTCCTCCTAGGGTCTAGTTTCAAATTTAACTCTTGATCAAGATATACTTGTTGAATGGGAAATCTATCCTCTAGACATAGATGGAGCAGTGAACCATGACATCAGTGGCCAGTCTGAGCAACTACTGAGAACTCTTGGTAACCCATCAAGTTATGAAGCACCCACATTTTACACTGGTAGACTTTCAATTCCTGATGGGATTCCAGATTTGCCTCAAGATACCTACGTCAAGTTTCCTGGCTGGACAAAGGTACAACTTTTTGCAGTAAAAACTTGAATTTCACTCAAAAAGCTACTGAAACTCCTGTGAAAGGTGGAAGTCTTCATCTCTCGCGTCAGCAGTAGCAGGTTGTAGTTTTGAGGTGCAACAATAGTTAAATGACTGGAGAATGGGCTACTTGTTTTCAGTAAACTTGGAGATATTCCATTAAGAGGGAAACATACATTTGAAGTATATGTAGTATTGGTCTAGATATGGGAGGGCCACAAAAATTAGTCCTAAGATAAAATAATTTTTATTCTGGTATGGGTGAGATGCTTAAGGCCATTTTCCTGGTTATGCAGGTTGATTAAAGATAATTAAGAACACATTTGTAGGGCTGGATGAGGACCTATGGATCCTGTTACAAATTGTGGGGAGAATTAAGCTACAAGCACTAGTGTGATGCCTCTAAATGTGGCTGCAGCGTTTGGAAGATATTATTACCTCTCTTCTGGACATTACCCAGACGTGTACTGAAAGCATCAAAGAGTTCATCATGAGTAGCTTGTAGGCAGATCTCTGTTAGTAGGAACTTCTGATAAGGTTAAGGCAAAACTAGGGCAAAAGAGAGAGTGTGTTTGTGCTAGATTTGAACCATCTCAATGAGCCTGTGGGAGGCTCTGACAGCAAAATGTGTGCATTGAAGTGTCCCTCCTTTTGGAGTGACATTTAGCTTCAGGCTTCAGAGAAGTTCCTGTGTTAAGCCAGTCCTTCCTAAAGCAGTTTGTTAGCTTATAGTTATCAAAATAGAGTAGGCGAAGGATCTGTACACTGTATTCTAGTCTTCAGAGCACTTCCTAGTGTGCAGGAGACTCTGATTCATTGTTGGCATTTAATGTTACCAGCAGGGAGTATGAGGAAGTGCAGCTTTTGGTCCTTGTTCCCGTATCTGATACCATCACTGAATAAAATCCAAAAATAGTCCTTTACACAGAGACTGGAATCCGGGACTTGTGAAATAAATTCTTTCAGGCAGTGAATCCCAAATTCTTTTTTTAGTAGTGACATCCTTCAGGAGAGATTGACCTTCCTGCTGGCAACGTCTGCTTTGAAAGGGGAGATGAATCCAGTCTTATCTATAGAGGGGAATCTCTTCCTTTGATTATTGAAAATAATGACCTCTATTTAACCTATTATCTGACCCTCTAAAGAAGCCTAGACGTAGAGATTCCAGGTATACAGTAGGTAGGACTGTTGAGTTGGTCCTTCAGGACTTAAAAGATGATGGAGATGAGGACTGAGCTGCAGCTTTAAATAGTAAGATATCCAGCATTAGTAAGACAGACACAATGCCGAATACAGGGCAGGGGGCAAGCAGAAAATGAGACTTTCATATAGCTTTGCCAATGCATAAATACCTATAAACCAGAGGGCAGTAAGAGTTTAAATCCCACTCAGATCTCATTGGATCTGGGCCCTAATTCTTTGAGTGGTATTGTATGAATTGTTGATGCCAAGGTGGGGAGGGGAACTCTTAACTGCAGTTAAAACTGAGAACTTGGAGAACTAAAGAATGGCACTTTTGAGAAAAAAACATGCACCTCTAGTGTTGATCCTGCCTCACCACATCAAGGAAAAGAAGATGATACGCTGGTAAGCCAAGCGCAGGGGTGCAGCATTAAGAGACATGAGCTATGTTGGAGACTATTTACATCAGGGGGGTTTGAAGCCTTCATTACTAACAAAATATCTTCCAGCATCACTGAGGAAGCACTGTGCCTTTAAGGGAACCTGCCCCTGCAAGCATAGTTAGGTTTTTTGGCTGGATTTACTGGATTTTAATATATATTTATTTATTTATACTATTTTGGATATTTTTGACTATTATTTTCTTGACTCCTCTGGAATTCTGGATTGAGTTGTTGATCCTGATAGACCCTGACAGAGAAAACTTCTTGTTGTTGTCTGAAGTAGATTTATTGGCTGTGTGTGGGATGTGCTTTGCTGGATTTTGGATCTGTAATTTTCTAAGTATGGTATGCAGTCTTGAGAAATTGCAGTAAAGACAGTTTGGACTTGAGAATTTGAGTTCATAACTTTCTTAGAAAAGTGAGCCAGTGACTGATTAAGAACAGAAGTAGGCACTTACCTGATCTTATCTCCTGCATTATAACTCTAATGCAACAGATTCCTACGCTAAACTCCTACTTTATGTAGGGCTGGGACTTATGGTACGCTCACTTACTCATTTTGCTTGTTGAGGGGAGCTTGGGTTAATGTCATCTTTTCTCCTAAAACTGGTGCAGAAGCATCATAGTGAGGTTGAATAAACAGTTCTTTTTAATCCTGCAAAAACAAGCCACAAAGCAAGATAAATTTGATTAAAAAAATGTTTGAGGTTGAAATTTATTAACACCTTGGTGTAACTGTGCATGATAGGATCTTACAGCACGGAAGTGGATAGAGAACTGTAATAACTCACCTGCATTTGCAAATTTTGCAACTCTCTAAAATTATCTTGAAAATTCCCTTAAATTTTGTATTTATAAATACTTGAAAAGGCAAGAAAAAAGCCCTTCATACATCTTAAAAGGTTATATTCAATATGCCACAAGTGCACTTCTGTAAGTCCTTAAAAATATTGCAGTTTTAGCTAGACAAATTTAGAAGTCACCAAGAACACAGTAGGAGTTCTTACTTTCCAGAGACTTGAACAGTTTTAGTATCCGTATCAGTGTATGTCAGTGCCACCAATTTGTGTATTTTTCTTCTGTATTGAATTACTAAAGAACAAAGCAAGAGGAAAACAGAGGTGAACTTACTTGCACCCATCCCTTTACTTGTCTAATGAAATCTTAATTTTCTGGCGTGTGATAGAAAGGAAGCTTGTGAGGAGCATAAGCAGATCATTTGTTCAAACCAGCCATATATCTTCCCTTAAGTCTTGTTTAATGCACCAAGATTCAGCTGGACTCAGCATGAATTCATTTACTATTTTCTTCCAAACTTTCTGCAGTTATCAGTTTAAAGACTATTGAGAGAATATATGCATGTCACACTTGAGTGTATCCCCTTTCTGGTGTATAAATGACTTTTTTTTTTTACTTCCCTGATTTTGCTTTAAACTGTGGCAGTATAATAGGTTTTTGATGTTTTGAACTAAGGGATTCTGGTTACCTCCATTATAAAAAGTCATTTTTAGAAGTTTGTATCTCAAGTTAACAACAGTTTTATTGAAATTCCTGACAGAAATGCCCGAGATTTTTATGGCCAAAAGTAAATGAAACAAAATCAATACTCTCTTGTAGTGCAGTTTC
>PTEX01000035.1:1141805-1173674 GCA_003342815.1 Eudromia elegans | reverse complement strand
AAAAAAAAAAAAAAAAAAAAAAAAAAAAAAGTGTAAAATTCAGTGACAGGATCCTGCCATTTTATTTTTCTAAATATTGCCATATTTGAAGCGACTGCAATATTTGACCATGCCAGTTTTAAATATTGTCAATGATTTTCACTTATCAGAGAAATTAGATTTGTTTGACAGTCTGTAGTGTTTTCTTGAGCATATTTTCGATCCTGGTATTTATTTCTGTCAAACTGAGACCTCAAGAAAATTCAGTTGCGGCGTTGCAGGGAATGTTACGCTTAATGAATCTATGTAGTTAAATGACTAAGTAGTCACTGTCAAATTATTAAAATTAATTATGTTCTTTTTCTTCCTCCTCTTCTCTTTTAACAGGGGCAGATTTGGATCAATGGCTTTAATCTGGGTCGCTACTGGCCCGCCCGTGGTCCTCAGCTCACCCTGTTCGTTCCGAGCAACATCCTCGTCTCCTCGGTGCCCAACAACATAACGGTGCTGGAGCTGGAGCGGTCCCCGTGCAGCGCGCGGGCGTGCGAGGTAGAGTTCGTAGACACGCCGGTCATCAACGGCACCGCGCAGCACGCGGGCGAGGCCCCACTGCTCTTCGTGAGGGACGCGCGGCACGACCTTCTCGAGTGACCCGTGTCCTTCCTTGGCCTCTCCCCAGCTTGGCTTCCCTTTTCCCTCAAGGCAAACTTCCCTTTTCTGGAAAAAGTGTTAGTCAGTAAGTTGTTGACCTGAGGAAGTTTTTCAAATTCATAAGAGACTTCTCTTTTTAACGTGTTTTTAAACTAGCAAGAGTTAAATGCAGAAATTCTCTTAAAAAAAAAAAAAGTAAATAAAAGAAGCTGTAGGTTTAAAGTAGACCTTGGAATGTGAATCAGAACCCAGGTGAAAGCTCATGTTGGCATTATGGCCTAGGAAAAACGTAGCCCCATACACTGTGCTAGCATCACACTTTGTTTATCACCTTGTGGCACTGGAGAGCCGCGTGCCGAGAGGTGCACGGTGCCGCCAGCGTGCAGTTTGTTCGTGCCTGCATCAGAGGGGCTGGCACGTCAGAGCAGCCAGCACCTTGAGCCCCTTCTAATACCTGGTTAGTGTCAGTGTCATTTACTGTGCACCGACTTGCTGCTAATGTTGAGTGGATCTCGCCTCTCTTTGCGCTGCCGTGCGAGTGACCATTGAAAGTTTTGAGCTCGTTTCTTCGGAGGGGGACAGCACTCGAGTGCCAGCTGGTCTGAAGAGCAGCAATGTGGATGCTGGGGCCTGTGGTCACCGCTCTGCAGCCAGTCCTGAGCTGCTCCTGGGTGGTGCTCGTGTTTTGGAGCCAGTCTACTGCCTCTCTTCTGTTATCTCTGTAGTCTTGAGAGTTGACTAATAGGGTCAAGGACTTAGGTAAAACTTAGGCTCTCTTTGTTGGACCATAGACTGATTAACTTGCCTGCTGTATACAGTCTTAAAATGAGCCATTTTACATTTGCCTTTGTAAACTTTTGTGTGTGTTACTTTTAGTAATGGACTTGAATGCCTGCTTTTCATAGGCCAGAGCCTTGAAAGCTGAAGGTTTCAAGTCAAAGCATTAAATTCTTTTCTTAGTCACTATCTGACTTTCTTTTTTCCAATAAATTAATGATCTTTTTAAGTGCCTGATATTTGCAAAGATGCAGAATCACTGTTGGGAAAGCTGGCTTTCTGTGTCGGTCTGAAGCTCTTTTGTTTTCTCATAGTTTTAAAGTTAATCATGAAAACTCCTTGGTGAGATTTAAAAGAAAAAAACATTGAGATGATGCTTTAAATTAAATATTTTAACAATCTGTCAAGTTGCTCCTTTTGAATTTGTATGACATTATTAAAATGGTTCTTTAAAGATGAAATCCCTTCTGTGTTCATTTGAGGAGGAACAACGGGAGGAGGAAGTGTTAGGAGGAGTTAGTAGGGAGCCCCTGCATCTCTCCAGGTGTTTGGCTTATTTGACTCATGTTTGACGGGCTGCCGACCTTATTGGCTTCCCAGCTTGGGCAGCTGTGGTTCACTTGAGCTAAACAGGAAGTTTCTACTGTTAAATTCACACCTCAAATGCCAGGTCTTATGGCCGAGGACTGTGTGCACAGGAGCAGGACCTGAAACACTTTGTTCTTGGAACAACGTCCTGTCCTGACGATATATATGTATGTGAGCCTCATCCTTGTGCAGACCCTGGAAAATGCTCTGCAATTAGTAAAAAATTATTAATCATCTCCAAGCAAGGTCTTGAAAGTAAGGAATGGAACAGAATTATTTTCATACCGGTTGTGGGTTTTGTGGTTTTAAGTGTGCAGAATGATAGCAATGTACAGGTATTATTCCAACAACAGTTCAGTGCTTAAACAGCCAGGAATATTTTTGTTTTTCTGCCAATTAGTGCTACAAGAGGAGTGGAAAAGAAGATAAACTCGTGGCTGTTATTCTCACTTCATTTGGTTTTACATTTTTCTCCCTGAAAACAAGCTGATGCAGTCTGTGACATCTTAAAAGCACAAAGAGTTTGCATGGAGGATTCCAGACATCCTGCCACATGGAAATGACGCTAACAAGAACAACATGGGAAAAAAACAGGTTTAACTTTTTTTTTTCCCCTCCCAAATAGGACTCTGGATATCTTTAGTAATGCACCTGCCTCCCCACTGCTGTGTGAAGGGATCTGTAGCCTGCAGAGAGGAACTGAAAGTTGGGGCCCTGATTCCCAGTCCTGGTTTGCCCTCAGGAAAGCACTGCTGGGGGTAGCCACGGGGCGCAGTGTTTGTAATGCCCGAGTGGGCAGGGGAGAGCTCTCTGCAGCAACCAGCCTTTACTGGAGCACGTCATTGGGGTGCTGCTTTCTTGAGCATTTCTTTGCTCAAGATGCTCAAGGAGAACCTACTGTATGAGTAAAGACTAAATGAGCTGGGCCTGTTTAGCCTGGAGAAAAGACGACTGAGAGGGGATCTGATCAATGTGTACAAGTACCTGAGGGATGAATGTAGGGAGGAGAGGGCCAAACTCTTCTCAGTGGTGGCCAGTGTTAGGACAAGGGGTGATGCGTACAAGTTGAAGCACGGGCAATTCTGTGTCCATGTGAGAAGGAACTTCTTTCCTGTGAGGGTGACAGAACTCTGGAACAGGCTGCCCAGAGAGGCTGTGGAGTCTCCTTCTCTGGAGATCTTCCAACCTGCCTGGATGCCACCCTGTGCCCCGTGCTCTAGGTGACCCTGCTGGAGCAGGGGGGTTGGACTAGATGACCTCTAGAGGTCCCTTCCAACCTCAACCCTTCTGAAATTCTGTGTGGCTGTAGGTGCAGAAGGCAGCGTGGTGGGTGCAGTTGTGTGGGGGAATGCTGCTAGGAGTCTGCCTGCCACACGCAGAGTTAGGGGGCTCGGCTTAGCACAGAGTCTCTTTGAGTCCTCGTGTGGTTTGTCGTCTTCAACTGTACTCACACCCCTGCAGGGAGGAAGGCCTTTCAAACGCCACTGCATGGGCTGAATGAGCAGGTAGGTGAATCCGAACTGACGAGCAGTGTGCACTGTATGGTTGTATTCTCTTTCTAAGTGTAGGGGTGAGACTGCTGTCTTTGCCTGTGTTCATAATGTAATTGTGTTCTTGGGCGACAGCTGAAACGTGGTAGTCCCAGCACCGTGGGGATGAGACTTGGCCGTGTCCACACCGCTCCGGGGCCTGGGTAATTCTGTGCGAGGCGGCTTTCCCTGCCTGCCTGTCTCCGTCTCTTCACATGCCCTGGTTGTTAGAGTGCAAGGGGAGGGCAGCTGCCCTCTGCCTTGGGTGGGCTTGGTCGCTTTGGTGGAGCCAGGCAATGACTACACGATTCCAATCTCCATCACTGGGGACAGCAGACTTTCCAATGCTGGTCCTAGAAGGCACAGTCTTAACAGCAGAATTTCCTCACATCTCTTCCCAGAAATGGACAGATATGGGCATTTTTCTTATTCAATGCTGAGAAATCCTAACCTGGGCCCCTGACCACACTTTAGTTCTTTACTGGGCATGATTATCACTTTACCGAAAGGAAATTGTACAGGAAGCTGTACTTGAAAGGTGTTTAGTTACATGGCTTTGCAATCATTCCTCATCTCCTTTCCTTTTCTGCTGTAGCATAACTTCCCAGGGGAATCATTGATGACAGATGCCCTGTTCCCACATTTCTTCTTCAGTCATTTTTTGTATGCATCTTATTCGGCAAACAGCATTTTAGCAGGTAATACAGGAAGAAAGATTTGTGAGAGATGATCTCGTTGAAAGCCTCTCTGCCCTAAGTCAGTATTGCCTGAACCTACGTTCAGCATTTCTATATTCTATACCCGGCATTTCTGCCTGACCTGGTCTTCCAGTGATGCTGTGGAGGGAACCCCATCCAAGCTCCTCTAGGATTCTGTGGTTGGAACACATGTCAACAGATCACTGAAATCCTTGTTGCTGTGTATAAGCCCATTATTGCCTTTACAGTCCCCCGTCAATGTGAAGCATTTCTTTTCTGTGAGACTATTCTGGGCCTTTTATCCTCTCATCTCCATGGAGGAACTGGGTGTATGCGAGTTTTAAGTGATGCAGAGCAGCATAAAGAAGCTTCAGCGAGGATGTGAAAGTCAGGTATGTCCCTCGGTGAGCTGGTCTGGGTGCTGCAGCGGTGTTTTCTGAAAGGAAGGACTGAGCTGCAAGAAAACTGCTCTGCGGGTGTGGGCTTAAAAGTGTAGGAGGCAACCTCGAGATCCTGGTAGGATCACATGGGGAAGGGAACTGGAAGCTGCAGAAGAATGGGATCTGCTTTGCTGTAAGTTAGAAAGACAAAACATACACCTGCCCTTCAGCAGCCAAGGGCACACAGGAGCCGAAAGTCCAGGTCCTAGTGAGGTCCTGCTTTTAAACCGTACTCTGTAACGTTGCAAAGGGAAACGTGAGCTTGATCACAGAACCTCTGAGCATGCATTTGCAGCAGGCTGTGTGCAAACATCGTGATACCATCTTGCACCTTGGTGAAAGGTTTGCAGTTGCATATCAATCATTTAACCTACTTTTCTAAAAAGGGGTTTTATAAAAAGATTCTTTCTAAAAGACAAGAGCAAAAAATACCCCAAAAGGGAACAGGTTAAATTACTCTAGGGTTGTGTGTCAGACTCTTCTACAAAATTGGCCTTTCTGAAATGGAGTGGATCTGGCGGATACTGCTACAAAAGCCGGCAGGAAAATGCAGACAGTATCTGTGGTTTGAAAGGATTTTTAGACTATTTTCCTTTATTAATTTATTTTTAAGCACGTCTTTCTGTACGGCTCATATATCAGCATGTGCATGTACATACATAAAATGTCGTGCGGGGCTCGCTCCCCCGCTATGTGTTACTGGAGAATGTTCACAGTGCCTGCTGCTGTGGGCCGGAGCACAGGGCACGCAGCAGGGAAGTGTCTAGCAAATGTGGGTCATCCCTGTGATGCTTCAGATGAAAAATGCTTCTTCTGCTTCATTCTTCCTGGAGTCTCTGATTGTTCCTCTTGTATTGGGGAAGTCTGATTTGGAGAGAAACCCAAAGAATTTCCTTCAAACTATTCTCTGAGGTGAAAGTGGTCCCCACCCCTTCCTCCTATCCACTTTTAGTTTGCAAGCTGGACAAGAATACCTTTGCATGCAGCTTGTTTATACTTCTGTCCTTTCTTCCAAATCTCATTTGCAGATCCCTCTTCATGAGTTCCACAAAGCCTGATGAATGAAGAATCTTTCCTGGTGTCTGGTCTAAATGGAGGCAAAAGTCATCCCCAGCTGAGGAGCTCTACTTGCAAAAGCATTTGCCTTTTCCAAGGTGATGGGTTACGTGTAGGAAGCGTGCAGGATCTGTGTTTGTTCCTGTGCTGTGCGTGAAGGGCCCTTCTCCAGTATGGGCAGAGAGGTTGGGGCAAGGGAAGAGGAGCAGCTGGCACCTTGCTTTGACCCACCTCATGGCCTGTCATTTCCTCGCCAGGACACTGAGTTTTGGACAGCACTCTTCCTCTTTCAGCTCCTTGAAAGTATAGTGCTGTTTCCACAGCTGGAATTTGTGAGATAGGAAGTTTTGCAGAAGAAAAATATACATTTATATTTCTCTGTTGCCTCATTCATCATCTTCAGATTCAGTCTAGGCACTGAAAATACTCCGCTGTACTAGTGAGGTTTTCCAGAAGACTTTTGGCTCTGAGAGATGGGTCTGGAACCTGCACACACTCAACAAATCTTTCTTTTTTTTTTCTTCAAACTTACTGACTTTTTATTATCTTCACAGGTTTAGGATGTGGTTTGCCTTAATCAAGAATAGGTGGATCCGGTGTTCTGAAAAGCCTGAGAACCTACGCTGAGCTTGTGAGAGGTTAGCATTATTTTCTGCATTTTTTTCACCCAGCAGTGAATCTTCCTCTGAAGATTTCTATCACGGTGCATTCCTGTGTTGCTCTTCCTGTCTTTTTGATCCAGAGCAGGATCTACCTCAGAAGTTTAAGTTTATGATAGTGTGAGTCTGTGGACTACAGCCAAAGATAAGACACCTTCAGAGGTGACTTTTTTCCTTTTTTTTTTTTCTTTTTTTTTTTTTAAAGCATTGAGTCCATTTGGCACCTGCTGAAGCAGCTCTTTGTGCACTTGTTTGACATCCCTGGGTCCTCTGCTTTGTCTCCATGGCTTCCGAGTTGTGCTGAGGAAAGCCTGCTGCTTCTGTGCGTCCTTCCCCACCTGAGCTGTCTGACACCCGTTGCCCCCAGCTTCCATACTAGGCAAATTTTGGACTCCTCTTAGGCTCTTTTTACTGAAGAAAGGGGAAAAGCCAACAAACAAAACTAGGCTTGGTCTCCCAGCCAAGGAGGTGGAGGCGACTTGGATAGAAAGTGCAGGTGGTTCAAATACAAGAGTACAAGCTCGCTACGTCGCAGTCACCGAAAGGGCTTGTCCTCAGCTCTAAAAAAAAACCAAAAAACAAAAAAACCTTCAAACTAACCAAACAAACAAATGAAAAAGCAAACAAACGAACCCCCTCAGAACTGATTGTGCTGAAATTGACTAAACGGGAGCGCTGCATACTTCAATTACGTGTGGTTTATCTCCGGGTTGTACCCTACTGGAGCCTACGGGAGTGGCCGCGACGGGCTGCTGAGGCACTGTGAATTCCCAAGGGTGCTCAGGGTATCCAGACCCACTGAGGCGGAGGGGACGCGTGGTGGCGGCTCCCACGCTGCACGCCGGCTCGGGCTGTGCCCTGGCCCCCCACGGCAGCGCTCAGGGCGCTCCCGCCGGCTCCGCAGCCTCCCGTGTTCGCAGCTGCAGCGGGGGATCTGAAAGGAAGAGAAGGAGACGTGTGAGGGTGAGGTTTCCCTGGCAGGATGGCTGAGGGAGGAACATACACCCACATCTTAAGAAGAATGGTGCTGACCACGGGGTTGGGAATACTCCTGCTCGCCCCCAGCTGCCTGTTGTTTTCTTGGCTTACATTTTGCTGTGGTGATTTCAGAGCAAGACCTGTGCCTTTTTTACTTCTGAATCTTCTTGAAATGCATCACCTGTTTTCAGTTGTTCGTAGACTAGCACGGCTAGGTGATGACAGGTTTAGTTTCACTCCGGTTTCTAGTGAGCAAGTGTCTTCTCCAGAACTACAACTGCACTGCCCCACTTGTCTGGCTGGGTGGGTGAAGGGGCGCTCAGGGCAGTCCGACTGCCTCCCCAGCGCCTGTGTGATGAGCTGGTCGGGGCTTTGCACCGTGGGCACAGCACGGCAGGAATACTTTTTGTGCTTCAGTCATAATTCGAAAATAAATTTAATAAATAAAGCACAAATGTTGCTATTTCACCTTTATTAAAAGTGTATTTGTTTACGAAGGAGCAATGTGCTGTGTTTGATTATGTACCACGTAGCAGTATATTGTTCTCAGGTGACCGTAGCAGATCATCCCGTTGTCAGTTTTGGCCCTCGAGCCTGTTACTGAGCTGAGGTGGAATTTCAGTGCCCTTAACCTCTCTTCAGTAGAAGATCACAGATTCACATAACGCTTAAGGTTGGAAGGGACCTCTAGAGGTCATCTAGTCCAACCCCCCTGCACACGCAGGGTCTCCTACAGCACGTGGCACAGGGTGATGTCCAGGCAGATTTTGAAGATCTCCAGAGAAGGAGACTCCACCACCTCTCTGGACAGCCTGTTCCAGGGCTCTGTCACCCTCACTGTTAAGAATTTTTTCCTTAACTTCCTGTGGAACTCTTGATGCTTCAGTTTGTGGCCGTTTCCTCTAGTCCTATCACTGGCCACCACTGAGAAGAGGCCGGCCCCATCCTCTTCAATCCCTCTCTTGAGGTATTTATATACATTAATCAGATCCCCTCTCAGCCTTCTCTTCTCCAGGCTGAACAGGCCCAACTCTCTTAGCTTTTGCTGCAGATTCAACAGCAAGCTGCTCTAGTGCCATCACTCAGTCTGCAAAACAAAGCAAAACAAACAAAATAGAAAACTAATGGTGTTCAGCACTCAGATGACATAAAAGGTCCAATCTCTTAACCAGCCTAGCTGCTCCTTATTTTGATTTTATGGCCTTTTAGCTCATTGCCAGCCTTAATGGTTTTTGGTAGTGAAAATTTGATATTAGTTTGACTTGGAAAGAACACTCCTGTTCTTATGAAGTTCTTAGCCTTTTTCCTGCTACTTGTTTTAGTGTGTTCATGCAAATCAGTGAAACCCCCTGCTGATTATAAATGTCAAAATGCGAAGTAAAGCTTGTGAGTGGGTATAATGGGAGCGAGCATTTTCTGTCAAAACCTTCGTGAGTAAGGACAGCAATCACCTAGTGACTGAGACATGTTACGAAGAAATTATTCAACTCTCCACCCCCGTCCCCTCCTCAGCTCTTATAGTGCAATGATGAAGTTGTTTTCATCGTCTTTGGAGACGTCTCATGGGAGATGAAATTTCTTGGGCTATGAGTAATGGTGTGTATGGTTCTTGACGTCTTGAGATAACATGCCTAGCAAAGAATACACAGTTTCTGCCTGTAGTAACAAATGCCTAGCTTTGATGTAGGGCGTTTCACCTGTACGACGCTCTGTTTTACAAAGAAGGGCACAGTCCTGCCCACGCAACAGATGCAAGACATGAATCGGCTCAAAGTCCTGGCAATCCGGGCATCTGGCAAGGTGCTTAAAAAGCAGGAACCCGGCTCGGGGTCTGTCTGCTGGGCGCTCTGCATGGCTGCGGGGATGGCAGAGCGGTGCCTTCCCGCCGGAGGAGCGGCCCCTCCAAGGGGCACGTCCGCTGGTGGGGCTGCGTGAGCTCTCGCTGCCGGGCACAGCCGCTGCCCTCGCTCGTGTCGCTCACGCGTGAGGCAGGTGTGGCTTTTGCTGCAGAGAATCTCACTGTTTTTTCACAGTGTTTGGTTTCAGGCTGGTCGCCTCCCTGCAGCGCAGTAGCTTTGTGGGATCTTGTGGCCTTCTGTCTGGAAAGAAGAGGCACCGTTAACTAAACACAGGTACAAGCTGCCCATTTGCTCCACTGTGAGTGAGTATCAGCTTTGCTACATGAAATTCAGTACAAACAGTTGTCATTTCTAGAGCTCTTTTTTTCCCGCCAAGAACCAGGAATGCTGCCCGTACCCAGTGATATGCATTGGCATAGATATTGTCGTAGATATTTAATGGTGTCGTGTGCCCTCTCGAAAATATGGACCACATTCAGCCATAATGTGTGATTGAGCTTTCTGTGGTAATTTACTTTACAAAGAAAAGCTGTTTATTTTGGTCATGTTTAGGATGTTACTAGCAGCTGCCATCAGTCTGTACAAACCCTTTCCTGGAATAAAAAAAAAATACTGAGAAAAAAACCAAACCAAAACAAAACTGCATCTCAGAATCTCAGATACCTGGTGCTGAAACACCTCGTGCCTTGCTCTCTAAGACAGTAAGATAAATTGTTAAACACTTATTCCATAAAGCTTCACCTTACACAGATGCTACTTTGAGGCTTGATTGGTTTACTTTTTATAAGCCAGTGTGCTTTCCCACGGTGCAGAAACAAGAAGAGTCCCTGTGTCAGACAAGTCCCCTCAAACGAAGCTGGTTAAAGCGTTTGGTTAAAACACCCCCTATACCCCCCACACATCACACACACATCCACCTCACCCCAATAAAACCTCCTGTTACTCTCTGATGCTCCTCTACTCTAACGTCTGTCGGTTTACTGATATTTTTTTCTTAATGGTTTTATTTTTAATTTTTTTTTTCTAGTTGAGGACATCTCTATGGGTGTATGGAAGAACTACTGATTGAGCTGTGCTACGGGGGTGCACTGCAGCTGCTAACAAATAATAGTCTGTTAAACAAGACAACAGCTATAATCTGAAGCTGAAACCAAACCCAAACATCAATGTTGGATTAAAAGCTGTTGATCACTAGCTCATGCAGCCGTCATCAAAAAATCTGTTCTTTCTGGTCTTCAGATTGTTGTGAAACTGCCCTTTCCAAAACATCATATTCTGTTAGTGTGGTCCCAACGTTGACGTCCCGTGTCTGCTTGCAGTGAACGCAGCCCTAGACTGGTGACGACGTGAGCAGGTTTATCCTCAGCTAGGGGTGACTGCGGCCGAGGAGGGTTGTGGTGTAAGCGCTTGTGTGAAAATCGAGAAGAGGGCAGGAGGGGAGAAGTTTCCCCATGGGGAGTTTTGGTGGTTCCCTAGAGTTTCTGATGAAAAGAAGTGAGTAGTGACCTGTGCTGTGTAGCGGCAGGTCAATGAAGCCAGCCTGCATCCATTCCTCCTCTTCCTCTCGCTTTGTAAGCTCCTCAGCCCCTCGCCTGAACTGCTGCAGCCTTCTTATCCACTTGTCTTATTCTATGAACTTCGCTCTTCCAGAAGCACAGGAAGGATCCGTTTTATGTCATGGGCAGCCCTCTGTTCTGCAGCTTCTCCACAGTGGTGCTGCGGGGCCAGCAGATAACATTGTTGGTCCTTCCAACCAACCAGCCTTATCTTGTTGCCATTCCTGGTCCTCTTTAGAAAGCAGCAAGGAGCTGAAGTGCCTAAGGGAAAAGGAAAACTGCTCTCTCTCCCTCTTCTCTACATATTATTTACTCATTTCATGTGTATTTTGGTAGCAGAAAAAACAAGTCACTCCATCTGCGGTCATGGTCTTGTGGTCAAATTTCAGTTTACGAGTTAAGAGCAAGTGCAGAGATCTATTGTGGTCTTTTTTCACTTTGATTAGGTTACTTCTGTATCTTAATCTGGTACTGCTCTTTCTATATATGTGTGACTGAGACTGGTTAAAACGGGACAGAGACCCTCTCCGCAAGCTTCCTGCTCCAAACCGTAGCATTTCTGTGGCGATAGGTTGAGGAGTGCCAGTCTACCTGCAGAAGGGGCACATAGGCTTTCACTGGGGGATGTGCCGCTGGTCTTGCAGGCAGCTCCCAGGTGTGCTGTTACTGAGCTACGTGTACTGAACGCACGCCGTCAGCCAGAAGCAGGAAGCTAAAACTCAGAAACCCTTTCAAGGTGCCTTGAAAAAAAATCCAAAAATAAAAGAAAGGAGCATATTATCAACCTTGTATTCGCGTTGTACTTGCACAGGGAATGAAGTGCTTTCTCTTTCAGTTATCTATTAACAAGTGTCTTAACTGTCCAATGCCTGAAGGCAGATAACAGCAGCTGAAGAGCAGCTTTCATTGGACGGTGGCATTAGCTAGGCACCTTCATCCATCTACTACCAGACACCCTTCACGTTAGTGACGTAGCCCTATCTGCACAATCTGGATCAAGACTGGGCCTTTCCTGGCTGGGCCTCACAGATTGGGCTGTCAGTGTGCGTCATTTTCATAATGTCTGAGGTCTTGCACTATTCCTCAAGCCTCTTACCTTTCAAATGAGGACTTGTCTTTTTTTTTTTTTTTTAAAAAAAAAAAGCAGGTCCTGGGTCTAGTGATGCACTGATCTCTCTTCTCTTGAAGGCATTACTCCCTTCAGCAGAGAGATGGCATGCGTGTTTTTGTTTCTGAGAGTTTAAAGGAGGATCAAAATAAAGGAGGTGAAAAGCTTCTGATAGTCACTCTGATCAGGGCCTATGAGTGATCTTGCTTTGTGCGAGGCATGCGAGGGGTGTGTGAAGAGATACGGTAGGGCAAGGGAGGCAGTAGTGTCCTTCCATCACACCAGAAGTGGGTCAAGGAGTTGTGAAGGGACACTGGATTTTCCTGGCATGGAACAGGCAACAGGCTTTTCCACTTTGGACCCTCATTCCTGTGCAAGTTGTCTTTGAGACACTCACTGGCTCATAAGATAGAACTATGTTTGTTTTCTGTTTCTGATGGAGTTTACTGTTGAATGACTGAAAAAAAATCATCCAGAAATATCTGATTTGGTGTTTACTTATCAGCAGTGCCTGCTCCTGTATAAGTGGTCTGTCCATTTCTGACTGGGGCACCCGGTATGTCACTGCTGTGCTGGAGCAAGATTGCTGCAGGCATGATTTGCACTGCCGCGTCTCTTAGCTGTGCGTTCAGACTGTGAACGTAGAAATCCCACCACGGTCACACTGAGTCTCCTGCTTAGAGCTAGTCTTTAAAGACTAAAGTCTAAAGTTAACTCTAAAATTAAGTCTCCTACGTAAAGGTTCTTTTGGGCCTGCTTTAGTAAAATGCTCTCCAAAGGCATTTCTTTAAGCATTGTTTTAGTGATCATTTTGACCAACATTACTGAATAGTCTTTTATTTCTAGCTCTAAATAAAGTTAATTTGCGCTATTTGTGCAAGAGATGGGTGTTCATTAGCTGGTATCCGGCAATGTTAAGAGAGAGAGATGCTAATAAAACAGGGAAAGATTCCTAGGGGAGCCGGCATGATTGTGGGTTCCTGGTGTCAGTTTAAGACTCGGAGCTTCCTGGTGGCACAGGAGCCCTGTGGGGCCCATTGGGTTGTCGTCTCCATCAGGCCGGGTGTTCAGACCTGCTGCTGGGGTGGTGGCAGCTAGTAACCGTGTAGCAAGGAGAACAGTGACTCCCTACTCTATCCAGGCTCTGCAAGGCCCTGGGCTTGAGAGAGGGACAGGCTCGTGGTGCCTCCTCTGCACGGTGAAAGGGGTGAAGCTGCACTCTGGACAGCCTCATGCTGAGGGAGGGACTTTAGGGGCCTAAGGGCCTTGTGAAAACAAACTAATAAACTTTTTTTTCCCCCCACTTTTTCCCCCCCACACTTTTTTTCACTTTTTGACATCACTGAACTGATTTTCTGTCTCCCTACCCTTTGTGGTGGTTTAGAGCAGCTGGAGGACACTGACTGGCCTTCATTGGAAACCTGATTTAAAAGTGTGGTTTTAAGAATGACTCAACTCTCTCATCGCTCAATAGGTCTGCACATATAGTCATTCATTGCTTGGAAACTCTTGTTCAACTAAAATGACATCTCCGATCAAGTGATATTTAGAAAAATCCCTGCGTTATTTTTGTCTGTCTTTGACAGTATTCTCTTACCTTGCCATTGTTCATCAGCAGATTTCAAAGCTCGCACATGGGGAGTGGCATTGTCCACTCCAGGTTGGTGTCTGGAGGAGGAGGGATTTGTTGGGGTGGTAGAAAAGAGGAAACCATTCAGGCTCGCTGAGCCCCGGTCACAGAGCGTGGATTCCCAAGCCCTCCGAATGGCGAGATCCCTCTTGCACTGCACGGGACCACACTGCCCTGGGCACATCTTCCCCTTGCTTGCCCCGCACACACATGGAGTCGCTGTGAGTATCCCTTAGGGGGACTGAGAGAGTTCCCTGCACAGAGAAATCAGGACACGATGCTCCCGAAGGAGATCTCCGGCTGCACCGGGCGCCCGGCTCCAAGCACGCCCCCGCACTCGGTGTGAGCACAGCGAGGGATAGAGGTGCCTGTGGACCAGCTCCGCGCTGCCGAGTGCCGTGCTGGCTTTCCTTAGGGCTTCTCCTAGCCCTGCATCCACTGTTCTCAGCTTGCTGCCCCAGGGCTCCGCTAGTCACCACCAGCCAGCCAGCGCCAGCAGCTCTTTCCCAGGAGACAAGCAGTTCACCACCTCCAGCCCTTTCAAAAGCATTTGCAAAGGAAGAGCATTCCCTTGAAATATAAAACCAAGACACTTCAAATTTATTCATACAAACTGGAAGATAAGTTTTTACAACATTTTATTTAAAAAAATCATTTTAAGCATTTTTTTAATGTTAATTAAAATACAGCAATGAGGTCATGCAAAATGTTTACATATATACCTTACACATAGGTACCTATGGTAACGTGGATACCTAAGGGAATCTATGTATAACAAAGTGTAATGCATTGGCTTTGGATCTTTGTTCACCTAAGAGCATGTTTTGTCTCTTCTTCTTGAGAACAGAAGGTGTCATCTTCTGAGACAAACATTCAACAGCGCCAGGTACAAGTTACAAAGAGCTGGAATGAACAAGTTCAGCGCAGATCAGCTGCAGGATAAGACCAAAAAATTCCAAACAACAACCATAAGAAGGTAACAGCCATCCTTGTTCTTAAATAAACAAGGTATTTTCCTCTTGTCAGTGGCAAGAAGCTCCCTCTTCTCTGTCCCTCCATGCAGGTCAAAATAAGAAGCACCAGACAGTGCTTTACAGCAAGCTGAAGCTGCCATTATATCTGAGCAGTGACTGGTAATTGTGGCAGATAAAAACTGCATGTCCCAGGTGTCCCATCCAGGACACCTTCTGTCATTCTGTCCAGAAAATCTAGAGGCAGAAATCCAAGCTGAAGGAAGTTATTGCAAGGCACCAATTTCTCATAAAAGGCATGTGCACGTGCTTAGCTTTTTAAAGTTTCCGCTTCTGTCAGTTTCCTTTCTGGAGAGGGCAGCAGTCCGTCCGCAACACGCTAGAGAGCATCTTGGTCCCCAGTCGACTGTGTGTGGAATGAACTGGTAGATTCGGTGTGGTAAGTGATGTGAACTCCACACCACTTGCAAACCTTTCCAGGTAATGGCCAGTTCTGAAAAAGCAACTTTATGTACTTCTTGAATTTTTCTCCCATGAAGAAATAGATGACTGGATTGAGGCAACAGTGAAAGAGGCCTAGGATTTCTGTTACCTGGAAAGCATAGTCCAGATTTCTGCTCACTTGACAATCTCTAATGATTCCTGTCATTTCCAGTGATTGCAAGAAAATCACAATGTTGTAAGGGGTCCAAAAGAAGAAAAACACAACCATGACAGCAAAGATCATCCTCACAGCCTTATTCTTCTTCTCATTTCTACAGTGAACTAATGTCTTAATTATCATGGAGTAGCAAAATGCCATAACAATAAAAGGGATTATGAGCCCTAAAATGTTCATTTCCAAAGTGGAAAAAAGTTTCCATGCTGTGAAATTGCCCGGGTATCTTGACTTGCAGGTAGTAAAATTTTGTTCATTGAAAGACTCTTTAAATATAAGTTCAGGAACTGAGGCTGCCAGAGCTACTAGCCATACGATAAGGCTAGTAATCAGGCCGTAGAAGGCAGTTCTTGCTTTCAAGGAAAACACTGCACGAACAATTGCCAAGTACCTGTCTATGCTCATAAGCATAATGAAGAATATGCCGCTGTAAAAACCAACCAAATAGATCCACGAAATGACTTTACACCAGGGTGTTCCAAAAACCCACTGGTCTATTGTGAAATACGACCAAAAGGGCAGGGATAAAACAAAGAGCAAATCTGAGATGGCAAGGTTGAGCAGGTACACATCAGTCATGCTCTTCAGTCTCTTGTATTTGAACAGGACCACAATGACCAGAATGTTCCCCATTAACCCCACCAAGAATACCAGGGTATAAAGAACAGGTAGAAAGGAGGCTGCGAACCTCTTGACGCTTTCCTTACTACACGGTTTTGGAGCATCGTTATAATTTTCGTAATAACTTCCGTAATAGTCATGAAAGGTTGAGATTTCAACTTTAAAGGACTCTGTACTCGAGGAACTCATTTTCCCACAGTTCCTGAGAATGAAAGAATGTAAAAACAGGAGTGACTTTCAGTTCATGTAGACCATGTGTTTACTCCACAGGCTTATATCAGGCTGAAAGGAACATAACTAGCAACGACTGCTTCATAGTTCTAGCTATGTAGATTCTTAAATGATATTTAAGCATTATGGGATACATATAATCACACTTGCAAAAGTACCGTGCTAACGTGCATGCTCTGTGCGTGCAACACTGTGCAATGTGCCAAGCTAAGAATGATGTTCAAGCTGTAGAAGGGAAAGAAATAGGGGAATGAAAGATACAGGCCATTTATATCTAATCAGAGAGGGGAGAATCCTGCGTGGAATAAAGTGAAAAGCAAAACTGTTGCTGATAAAGGTTGAGGGTTTCACCCACCTTTCCGGTCAGACAAGCATCACTGAAAGAAGATAGCAATAAAGTAATACCAATGCATCTGCCCCTTCCTTCTAATGAAACGACACTTGCTGATGGGTGGCAGTAAGTGCTGCCTTCAGGGGTTACATGAACAACAAGAAGTTGTCTTATTCCCATGCACGTTTTTCTCTAATGGACATAGAGTTTTAACTGATATTATTCTGAGGCAGCCCAGACCAAACAACAGACACAATGCAAATATGTTGCTCATGTGTTTGTTCTTCACACAGGAGCAAGTGTTGTTCTTAACATATAGGAATCTTTGCAAGTGTGAGTTATGTCCTTCCCCTTTTGTTTGTGTTTTTATGAATGGGGAAAGCAGAGGGAAAGTGAGTGTCATTGCTTTATTTGTCTCTCCACCGTATATTGCTGCTATGTAACAGCAAGCACTGGCCATCATTAACCTGACCCTTATCGTGTTCAATCACCAGCATGACATCTTTTCAAACTACAGTTTTGTTGCATTACACACAGAGACAATCTTAATCTGAATTATGAATTACTGAGGCCATAGACAAAACTGTTCTACACGGGCAGTTTAGAGCTGGCAGCTCTACAATAACTGCATTTAAACATATGTGAATCTAATTTAGACTCGGAATGGCTAAAGTAAATTAAAATATGACTTAAAGTATTTTAAGCTGAACACATACAACACACATACCCCACTTTTGACTATGCCTAAGTTTTGAAAACGGCTTTAAAATTATCTGAGACACAAAAGGTAAATGAAAAAGCACAAGATTCTTTGCAGTCACATACACGATGAGCACACATGATACACAACTGTCTCTGCAACTGCATTTCATAAGTGTTACCTTTTCCCTCCTTTTGTCTCAATTGATGCCAAGAAGCTTCTTTGTTCTGGTGAGGAAGGGTCAGTGGCTTCTCACCAGGTAGCCTGATCAATGAGGTGCTGCTGACAGCGATACCCAACAGTTGCAAAAAGCAGATGTCACAAGGTAGCTCCGTCTCTCAACGGAAACTTTGTACTTCCTTGCAGATCGTATCACAAGTGCTTCTCTCCTCTGTGCTCACCCCAGGCGGCCCTTCAAATTCAGACAAAATCCTCAGTGCATCTTACTGAGGTATTAAAAAAAGAAAAGCTGCTTCTTACCTCCAAATCATTAAAAGCAGATTAAAAGCAGATGTGTCTGATTTACTAGAGGTTTTATATTTCCTTATGGGTTTTATGAGACATCCTGAACCCAGAAAAAAAACAAAAAAACCAACAAAAACCCCACATTTCTAATGAGCAGAGGAGGAAAGAACTTGGTCTGTAGGAATTACATACCAGTCTTTCTAGATGAGGCAACTAATTTTGCAAATTACTGTATGTAATTGCGGAAGAAAAGAACTGAATAGATAGAAGACAGGGTGGTCTCCGTTCACTCTTCTGTGACCTTCCCAAGCCCTGTTCATCTTGCAAAGAGACCACACAAAGGCCTGTTAATTCACAGTGCCTCTTTGCTCAGCGAAGGATGTCTCAGAGTGAGGATGTCCCTAATATGCAGCAAGGCAGCTCCCCACCTCTGATCTAGCTCAAATGGTGATAGTGGTATAGTGGTCATAGCCAAGAATAACAACTTGTGAGTAAATGGCAGGGGGAGGGTAGGCAGCTCAACACTTTCTATGAGTTTCCTGGAGAGTGCAATTGGTCCTGCTTGTCTCTTTCTAAGCCTTGGGAGGAGGAGGAAAGGGATTGCTTTTGGAAGTGCCCTGAGGACGTGCTGTTCAAATAGGGTCTTTTTGAGTCCCTACTGCAGAGCAGTTGTGCTAGCAGCTGGCAAAGAGTCCCTGAACAGCCAGCCAGATGGAAGCTGCTTGCTTGTGAGCAGCAGAATCCAAAGCGGCACGATGAGAAAAACAAAACCAAACCAAAACAAAGCAAAGCTAAAAGCTATTGGAGGTGGTTGGAAGGGTAGGGAGAGTCACAGGTTTTTCAGACCAGAGGACATGATATAACTTCTAGGCTGACATCTTCCTTTCTTCTGAACACAGGTAGAGGTTTTCTTTCACGTATGCTATTCATTGCCATCTCCTGTGCCTTTGACATTGTCGCTATGTACAGTAACTTGTGTTTGGCTGAAGTGTGGCTTCCAGAAAAGCATTCAGAGTTGAAGACAATGTGAGATCCACTGATTCCATGTTTTTCTAGAAGAAAACATAGGCATGGGAAGTAGCTTCTCAGCCTTAAGCCTCACTGATGGGGATTTTTTTAAACTGGAAGATGGTCCTTCAGTGCAACCATTCTTTTCTGCAGGTCATGTACGTCTTCTCTTCAGCTTGCTAATAGACCTTCAAAGGTGTGGACGTCAGATGAGCGGGGAATGCTCTGGTGCCAGTTCCATCAGTTCTGATCACAGAAATTAGAAGCTCTTCCTCTTAATGCTCTTCTGTCCGTGTGTTTCACTAGGGGCGCAAATCCATTTCTTCATCAGAGATTATTTTTGTTGATGTCCAGATGAAGTGCTGAATAGAATTGAATCCAGATATGATCCCTCTTCTACTCCACAAGAATCTTTCTTGGTTAAGAGATGATTACTCACCACCAGCAACCTTTAAATGTCTGTCCATCAGTCCTAAACACATATACCATACTTCTCAGTAAGGTATCTGCAGCACTAGCAATGCCAGGATAGCAAGACTTATATGACATGAGTAAAGGCCCTGTCTGATATATTTCCTTCACTGCCTTGAGTGGACAGCTGTGCTACTGCTGCCATAGGAGTAGGGTGGGAAAGGCTCCTTGCACGGAGCAGCTGTGCTTAGAGGGAGGAGTGCTTGGCCTGCGGCAGCTTGCAAAGCAGCAGTGGCATTGCAGAAGCCTGCTATATCAGTGTGCTTCATGTTTCATCAGCAAATGAGAAGTGCTCTCTTCATAAGAAGACTTCGAGGAAGAGCGTGTCTTCAGAAAGAGGAATGTTCAGCCACAAAAAAAGAAGAGACACTATAGCTAGAAATTAGCTTCAGAATGTTTTCAGAAAAAGTATCTGCCAGTTCATGAAATCAAAAGGATAAAGATGGGCCCTGCGGCATGGTCTGATGGCCAGCCAAAGAAAAGGGGCCCTGGGAGAACCTGTAAGGAAAACAGAGAAGAAAAGTCTGAAAAAAAAGAAAAAAGTTTCTGAGCAAATCAGAGAATACTCAGATGAATAGTGTTGGGAGTGAAGGCTCTTCAATGGCTTAGAGAGGAGGAAGAGTAAAAGGACCGTGTGTAACAGAGGAACTCTGAGGTCCCCTTCTAACGCAGCAAGGTGTAACATTAACATTGCAGTTCCTACCCAGAGAAGAAGCATCTGTCAGAGATTACCAAAAGGGATGTCTTGCCATTATCCCACGGCACATGTCTCACATGAGATAGTGACACTAAAAGGAAAAAGGGAGCCAATGAGATGTAGAGATGTAGAACTAAGAGACTGACAAGGGAGAAGGAGCAAGAAGGGGTGTCCAGCCACTGTTAGGTATGTGGCACTGACCAAATGATCAGAGCATCACAGCTCAACAGAGACGTAGATGAAAACTGATTAGCCTGGCTGGGAGGAGGCTGAGTCTCTATATGGGCAAGTGGAGGCTCCACTAAAACTAGCAGAAGGGAACTTAATAAAAACAAAGAGCAGAACAGGCCGGATCAAGAAAATCTTGTTTCTCACCTAGAGAAGATGGCAGCCAATTCCTCTTGTTATGGAAAGCCCTGTCATTAGCTTGCCATTTCGCAGGACGCACAAGCAGCTGCCCAAAGGAATGACTGGAGAGGCACGCTTACCTAGTCCGCTGGATGGGCCTGTTGTGGGGAGATACCACTCAGCTGCCAGAGCACCGTCTGTTCGCTGCGATATCAGCACTGGCTGGCGGCACACTCGAATGTGTTATCAGAGAACCCCTTGTCTCAAAGAGGTGGTTGATGGAGATAGGCAGTAACAGAAGGAAAAGAAATATTGCAAAAAGCAGTATTTTGACAAGCACACAGGTCGACAGCCAGAGTCAGAGTCATGCAGCAATTCACCGTATCCAACAGTCTCCCCTATCAGATGGCCAACCCCTTCTTGCATAATCAGGCCTCACTCAGTTCTCTTGCAATTCAGTTGAATTTGAATCGCTCGGTTTCAATAGTTGTACTGCCAATCCTTATTTCTCAGCAAGGCATTCGTGCCACCTAGTGACCATGTAGTTATCTTCCTGGTATGCCAAACTTACCATGCGTTACTAAAACCGCAGCACTATGATCAGAGAACTAAAAATGGAAGTGAATCCTATTTGTAAAGACAACCACTGCCTACACCGTTTTCTCTATATATTCATAATTTCTCTGTAAATTTCTGGAACATTGAAATTTCCTGTAGCTAAGATGTCTGTGCTGGCAACACATTTATTTATTTATTTATTTATTTATTTATTTATTTATTTATGTCTAAAATGATCATGTGTCAAGTTGCAATTTTTTCTTTCCTATCTACTTTTTCTTTAAGTTGTCCTGTCCTAAGAAAGAAAGAAAGAAAGCTTTTGGTTATGATTAATTTTACTTGAAAAAAAATCAAAGAAAAAAACCTCTGAGTTGGGTCCTTAAATGTGTGTATCATTTGGTGATGTAACAAATAATCCCAAACTGTTTGTTAAGGAAGGTGATAAACTTGCATTGTTTATACTCTGAGGAGCAGTTGTCATCTGAGCCACTTCTACAGCCATCACCTAATTGCCCTCATGATGTCCCTTTCAGAGTCTGGTCACCTCAAAGGTAAAAAAGACAAGGCAATGGTGAAGAGCAGAGTGTCTGCAGGCCAGTTTGTTTAACGTATATTGTACTGAGTGTAGATACAAATGGATCACGGCATTCTGGCATAAATAGTTTCAGTCCGCTTTGTGGAAGCTCCCCAGAGACTCTCAAGGCTGATCGTGCCTCTGGGAGTATCGATATCCATGAGCTGGGCTAGTGAACAACATCTGGAGGCTGCCAAGCCCCTCACTAGGCACTCATGCCTCAACCTCGGCAGGCTTGCAGCACAATCAACTGCCTTATCAATCCATGAGAGGGATCAATACCAAGAGGCATCACAGATAACTGTCCATAGGGCTGCCCTTCATTCTCGCCCATGACTGGCATCTATGGCTTGCATTCTGGGACTCATTCTGCCCTTCCCATGCTCCAAGGCCTATAAAGACCGGCTTTTGTCAGGGTCACGAGGCCTTCAGAAGCAGCCCTAGCCACACACACCGCTTGGGAAGCAAATTGCTAGCTCTAGCACCCCGCTCAGGGGCTGCAAAGCCTCTCAAGTTGCCTGGCATCCAAAGCTTCTGCCCTGGGACTGATTTGGCAATTGTTAGGCATTCACACCAACAAGCCATGAGCAGTATTGCCTGCTCAACTGATCACTGTGCCAACATACCCAGAGCTATTGAGCCCTCTCGGTATTTAGCAATACCTTTCCATCTCCAGGTGCCTTGAGACCTGTGGATTTCCATACCTACTTACAGGGATCTGCACACTAGGTGCTATGAGTTAACAGGAACTGGTGGGAGCCCTCCACACCTCTGACTCATCACAAGCACTGAGGGCTTTGTCTCTTTGTCCTGTTTCACTCTTGGAAGTCTCCAACGGGCAGACAGTGAGTGCTCACTCTCAAAATCAAGTGCCATCGATGTCTGTCCAATTCCGCACCTATTGATGAGGTTTGCTATCTATATATTGATTTTGAACTCTATTGACAGGACCCAAATTTGCTCATTCTCCACAGGCATGCACCCCTTTGGCTCTGGGACCCGTGTTGCTCAAGGGAAACACCACAGACTCTTGACATTGACCCTCTCTCGTGCCAGTGGGCCTGAGAAGTATAGGCTGCCTGACATATCCTCCAGTCGAAGGCGAGGGAAGAGAGAGAACAGGCTGAGGCAAAAACTGGGCCTGCATCTGGGTGATAAATCCATCCACCAAGTAGGCTATTTAATGGAAGCATTTGAATAAGTTTGGGTTTAGCTTCATGATGGAATAATCCTGCTCCTCTACTCAGCTCTGGTGAGGCCACACCTGGAGTAACATGTACAGTTCAGGGCTCCCCAGGACAAGAGGGATGTAGAGCTTCTAGAGAGGGTCCAGCACCGAGCAATGAAGATGACTAAGGGACTGCAGCACCTACCATATAAGGAAAGACTAAACATCTGGGCCTGTTTAGCCTGGAGAAAAGAAGGCTGAGAGGGGATCTGATCAATATGTACAAATACCTGAGGGGTGAATGTAGAGAGGAGGGGACCAAACTCTTCTCAGTGGTGGCCAGTGATAGGACAAAAGGTAGGGGTCATAAATTGAAATACAGGAAGTTCCATGTTCATGTGAAAAAGAACTTCTTTCTTATGAGGCTGATGGAGCCCTGGAATCTCCCTGCCCAGAAAGGTTGTGGAGTCTCCTTCTCTGGAGATTTTCCAAACCCACCTGGATGCCACCCTGTGTCACATGCTCTGGGTGTCCCTGCTGGAGCAGGGGTTTGGACTAGATGATCTCTAGAGGCTCCTTCCAACCTTAAGCCTTCTGTAATTCTGTCTTCACACACAAAAGGTGGACAGGGGAAGCCCTGAGAAAACTCCCCACTCCTTTGGGATCCGGCATTCAAGCAAAGCAGACTTGGGTTGTACTTGTACTACCACAGCCTCCTAATTGGCACTGAACTCATCCAGCAGTTCTGTCTTCATGGCTGCCTTCCCGTGCTTTCCTCAGCTTCCTCCCCAGCAACTGCCTTCCTTTCTTTTCTCTGCGCACAGCCAGCTTTCCCTCAGCAAAAGGTCCAGCTAAGGGACTATATGGCAGATGAACAAGGGAGAGCTTCCGCGAGAGCACCCAGAGAGCTGCCACAAGGATAGGGGTCCCCAGACACAGAGCTGCTCCACGCAGCAGCCCATGCGCTTCACTGCCCATGCGCTGGCACACTAAACTAGGGATCAGGAGACCAGGGAAGGGGGCTCTATGAACTATTTCCAGCTCAATTAGGAGACCGTTGGAACCCCCCTTACCCTCCTCAGTCCTTCTCCCTTTTCCCCACTCCTTTGTTCCTGATCTTCCGACCCATCCCGCTCCCCCCCCCCCTCCCCCCCCGCCCCCGTTGGCGACCCACATCGGTGGTGAGGATACGGAGTGTGGCTTCGATCGCCTGAGGCTTACAGGAGTCTGTCTCCTCAGCGCGTGACAGCGGGGACAGCTGGGCGTGGTAAGTGGACTGCACCCTCTGAGGGGCAACCGCCTGCAAACACGGGTGGTAGTGGGAGAGACCAGGCACAGAAAAAGCTCATGGCTTGAGGAGTTTGTGCCCACACCCAGGCACGCGTGCACACAAGTCCCTACACACCCACATGCAACCTTCCTCTTCAGCAAAGACACCTGGTGACTTCGAGCTCTGTTGCTGCTGGAGTGGCTCTCAGTTAGCATGCTCTGACAAGGTACATTACACAAAGAGAATCATTATTTTGGCTCTTCTTTGGTCTCATTAGCCAGCAGGAAACCTGAAAATCTGAAATCTGAAAGCTTTTCCAACGCAGCAGAAAGAAAAGGAACACTTAGGTTCTTGGAAGCTGTAATGACACCTTCAAGGCAGCTGGGGCTGTATTCTGTATTTCCTCGTCTGGGTTTTCTGCTGCCTTTTGATTAACCGCTTCCCCTCATGTTCCCTAGTCCATCTTCAAGCGAAGCAGTGGCCAGGCAGGCAGTGCTCACAGCACTGGCACCTCCACCACCAAGGCACTGAATTCAGCCCTCCTTCCCCACAGCTGGGGCACTGTCAAATGCAACACGCAGCAGTAAAAGGGAAGGCTCTGTGGACTGTGCGAAAGGAGCCGTCTCTTGTGAACACTGGACGAACCCAGGTCCTTCCACCTCCCCTTCTGGGCCGTGTGCTGCAGCACCTGAGCACCTCTGTGGCCCTACACTGGGCTCCACCAGTCTGGCAGGTCTCTTGGTGGGGGGAGAGTCCAAACCGAACACTGCAGTCCAGGGGAACCCTCACGCGTGCCCAAGAGGGAGGCAAATAAATATTTTGGCAGCTTGGACAAACTAGTCCTAATGACGCCATTAGCAAGGGTAGGTTCTCCCTGCTGGAATGCAGCTCATCTTTGTGCTTCACATGGAGTGCGGTGATCTGGGCACCTCCAAGGAGGGCCTTGCTCCATTCTCAGCCCCACTGAGGAGCAGAGGAGCGGAAGGCAGCTACTCCCCTTACCCTTCTCAACTCCCAGCAGAACCACCCTGCTACAGGCACCCAGGGACCCTGGCAACCCTGCACCAGAGCCCCTGTTGCTGCAGCACAGCAGCCCAAGGGGAGCCAGGACCTCCCTTGGGACTCAGGTCAGATGACTGTGGGGCAAAGCAGACCAGGAAAGAAGGGCTCACACAATGCTTGGAATTCAGGAACTCTTTTTATTTATTGGCCCATGCTGGCTGGTTGTTCTTGCTGTCAGCTCTGCACATGACTCTTTATGCAGCCACTTCATCCTGTGTAAGGTTGGGGTAATGGAAAGGGGTAGGGTAGGGGGGAACCGATGGCTGTGCGCTGCACCCGTAAATCTTCCTCTGTCACGCCGCCCCTCATGCAGATCTCCCAACGACGGATTGGTGGCCAGGTGCAGCTTGGCGGCCATACGGCCCCCTGGCTCTGCTGGGATGGCCCCGCCAAGCTCTTCTTTGGAGAAGATCTAGAAGATCTTCTTCATAGGTCTTCCTTGGAGAAGATTACAGTGACACAGGTGGTAGTGGGAGATACCAGACAAAGCTCACGGCTTGATGAGTTTGTGGCCACAGCCAGATATGCACCAGTTTCCCCCTTTCCATTTCCCCTGCTTTCCACAGGATGAAGGGGCTGATGAAAGTGCCACATGCAGAGTTCACACCAAGACCAGCCAACCACCACAGGCCAATAAATACAAGAATTCTTGCATTTCAAGCGTTGTGTGAGTCCTTCTTTCCTGTCCCGCTCTGCCTCACACTGCCCTGCAGTCATGTGCACCAAGTCCTGAAGGAGAGGTGATGAGAGGGCTTGGTTCCCCTTGGGCTGCTCTGCCCTGCTGATAGTGGCTCAGGTGTAGGGTCGTCACTGCATGCCTGGATGTGTGTTTTTTTTTTTTTTCCACTGAGTGCTCAAGACTTCTGTGCACACACTTTCCTGCACAAATTAGCCTAATTTATAGTCTCAAAAAAAAAAGATTAATATGTGCATGATTGGTATTTAATTCTTTTCTGAACAACTGCCTCTTCGGGAAGCAGCTCTTTGCCCTTAGCAATTGGTGAAAATATTCACATCGGGGTAGTGTCCTTTAAATGAAGCCCACCGTTCTTTTTCAATGTTTATTTTTATCAGTCCACAGCTATAAACTCCCAGGAACCTGATGGACAACCTCTTCATTGCCTCATTTGCAGGAGTTGATCTCAATCAGACTGATGGTGTGATAAAATCCTCCTTCCTTAGCTGGCAAGTTTCACAAAGCACACTTCCTTGGTCTCCTGTTGTCCCAAAAGCAGAGTCACTGCCCGCTGTGCAATGAGCCACTGCTTACACAGTCAGAAGCAACATTTGCTCCTTTCTCTTGCAGCCGTGCAAGCCTGGGTGCTCGTTGCTTTCTCACAAATCAAGCGGACTCTCTGACCTTCCAAAACATATTTTCACGTCCAGTAGCTTTCCAGGTCCATCCTTCCTGCACTGATTGGTTAGTACTAATTTATATGCAATGCTGATATTGCTTACTCAATATTTCTACTCTTACACATGCCCAGGGAAGGAGTCTTCACTCAGACAAGGATCTTTTTGACCTATGAGTGTGATTTTTAGTATTAAACACACTTCACTTAAGTGTACATGGACCTCAGTTTTCCTGCCAACTTTGCTGTGTGTAAAACGTATCCAACAATGTAGCCTTACAGGTACAAGGAGTACAAGGGGTCTCAGCCCCTTGAAGTTCCCATAGCTATTAACTTTGTACAACATTTAAAATACATTTAATTACTACATACACAAACACAAATGCTAACAAACTATTCCTAGGGTTGCTAAACACTTTCTAACCCAGGAGCTCAGATCGAGGAACTGGCAAGGTAACCACTTACACGCCTCTTCAGATCTAAGCTAGGCGTCATGTTCAGCATCAGTCTAAGTACAGTTCATTAATAACTACACATTTTCAGCTTCTAAGGTTGAGATTGCCCAACTCTCCAAATCACTGGTAGGGCTGATGCCTTCACCTGGGCGTAGTTGACCCAAGAGTCAACCCCTTTCCCCTTTATGGCCGTTTTGGTCTTCAGCAACACAAGATTAAGGTCCCTTCCACTTCTTCATCAGTGGCTCTTCTTTCCAGCTTTGTAGATACATTTGATCTCTTGGCTTAAATGAACACACAAGTGAGTCCAAAAGCAAAGTTGTTCGCAATTGAACATATCTGTGGAGAGAAGCAAGAACTTTCGGAAAAGACAAAAGATAATTGTTCAAAACCTGATCGCCTTGATAGAAATTTGGTTTTCCTCACTGTCAAATTTAAAGTACAAGGTTTCTCATACAAAACTTCAAATGGATTAACCCTTTCCCTAACCTTAGGAGCTGCACTCATCCTCAGAGACGCTAAAGGCAAGACCTCTACCCACTTCAACTTGCTCTCGTGACATAATTTCCCCATTTGTCTCCATATTCCCTAATTCATCCTTTCCGCTTTCCCAGTAGACTCTGGTCTCCTTGAAGGAAGCAAATACCTTTTCATTTAGGAGATTCTAGTTCTGCTATTACATGAGGTCTTTCATCCTTCCAGTGCCCTGAACCTTGGGATAGTTTCCTTTCACAACACTTTTACCACCTCCCTTACCTTAGTGAGGTCAGGAAGTGCATCAGGGGAAGGCTTCAGAACACCCTCAAACTGCTTACGTCCACGACAGTGAGGTAATTTGGAAAAACCAATCTGCCAGTAGTGACCAGGTGTAAGATGTCTCTTCCATTCCCCAGAGAAGGTTTCCTTTGAATCTTAGGATCATTCTTGGTGCGCATTTCACAGAGTTGTGTGCCACTTTAGCCACCAGCTTCACATAGATGCCCTCTGTCGGAGTCTCAGCTCCCGTGAGCTTTTATTGGTGCGTTGCATCAAGTCCCGCAGTATTGGTGGGGTCGCGACACCCTGTCCAACTGGGGCTGCCCACTCTCCATCAGTGGTTTCCCTGCACTTCAGTGATTCAGCCAACCTGTTCTCTTTTTCCCTATACTTGAGGGTTTCCATTTTTAAGACTCCCCAGAAGCAGTGTGGCTCTGGGTGTTGGCAGTGCAACTCCTGTTACAGCTTCATCTGCTTTCCTTTCTAATCATTGTCTGCCTCAAGCAGCGGTATAATCTCTTTCCTGTATAATATACGGTTCCCTTGTGAGCATAACAATGCCCTTTTAACGCCCTTTGATTATTTCCAGAGAAGAGACTAGTTTTCATAAATCACAGAATCATAGAATGGTTGAGGTTGGAAGGGACCTCTAGAGATCACCCAGTCCAAACCCCCTGCTCCAGCAGGGACACCCAGAGCACCGGGCACAGGGTGACATCCAGGTAGATTTGGAAGATCTCCAGAGAAGAAGACTCCACAACCTCTCTCGGCAGCCTGTTCCAGGGCTCTGTCACCCTCACAGGAAAGAAGTTCTTCCTCACATAGAGATGGAACTGCTTGTGTTTCAGTTTGTACCCATTATCCCTTGTCCTGTCACTGGCCACCAACAAGATGATGTTGGCACCATCATTTTTACATTCTCCCCTCTGGTATTGCACATATTAGAATCATAGAATCATTATGGTTGGAAAAGACCTTAAAGACCACTGAGTCCAACCATAAGCCCCTCAACACTCTGCCTGTCATGTCAGTCCCTAACTGACTCATCTCCATGTTTCTTGAACACTGCCAGGGACGACGACTCCACCAGTTCCCTGGGCAGCCTGTTCCAATGCTTTACCCCTCTTTCCATGTAGAAATTCTTCCTAATATCTAACCTGGACCTCCCCTGGTGCAACTTGAGGCCATTTCCTCTGGTCCTATGGACAGTTATTCTGGAGAAGAGATTGACTGCCAACCTCACTACAACCTTTTTTCAGGTAGTTGTAGTGAGTGATAAGGTCTCCCTGGAGCTTCCTCTTTTTCAGACTAAACCCCAGCTCCCTCAGCCACTCATCACACATAAGGCCTGTGCTCCAGCCCCTTCACCAGCTTTACTGCCCTTCTTTGGACATGCTCCAGAACCTCAATGTCCTTCTTGTAGTGAGGGGCCCAAAACTGAATGCAATATTTGAGGTGCGGCCTCACCAGCACTGAGTATAGGGGGACAGTCACTTCCCTGGTGCTGCTGACTATGCTGTTCTGGAGACAAGCCAGGAGGCTGTTGGCCTTCTTGGCCACCTGGGCACTGCTGGCTCACATTCAGTTGGCTATCGACCAGCACCCCTAGATCCTTTGCTGTCACGCAGCTCTCCATTTGCTCTGTCCCAGGCCTGCAGTGCTGCACGGGGTGGTTGTGACTGAAGAGCAGGACCCAACACAAGGCCTTGTTAGACCTCATACAGATGGTCTCAGCCCATCAATCCAGCCTGTCCAGATCCCTCTGTAGAGCCTTCCTACCCTCAAGCAGATCTACTCCTCCTCCCAGCTTGGTGCCATCTGTAAAGTTGCTAAGGGTGCCCTCAACACTCCCACCCAGATCATTGATAAAGACATTAAAGAGGAGCAGCCCCAACACTCACCCCTGGGGAGCACCATTGTGACCAGGCACCAGATGGGTTTAACTCCATTCACCACCACTCTCTGGGCCCGGCCATGCTGCCAGTGCTTCACCCAGCGAAGAGGCCACCTGCCTAAGCCATGAGCTGCCAGCTTCTCCAGGAGAAGGCAGTGGGAGACTGGGTCTAAGGGCTCACTGCAGTCTAAGTAGACCACGTCCACAGTCTTTCCCTCAGACATTATAGTCCTTCACCTGGTCACAGAAGGAGAGCAGGTTAGTGAGGCAGGACCTGCCTTTCATGAACCCGTGTTGGCTGGGCTTGATCCCCTGGTTGTCCCACACACGCTGTGTGTTCGCCTTCAAGATCATCTGCTCCATAACTTCCCCTGATACTTCTCCTTCCTTCTTGCTTTTAATTAACACACTTCTAGAGCTTCAATGGAAGAAAGTTAATACAAAATTCAAACAGATCATATCCCTTGTAGGTTTCTAAGCTCCATTTCATATTTAAGTTGCAGAATATGCTAGAAGATTTCTCAAACATTTCAAACTTTAAACATCCTCAAACGTCATTTCTAAAGCCATGTACTTTGGTTGCAGTGGAGCCAGCCATCCTTCCCCTAATCACATACTGCAGCATCTCACTGCAAAGAACTACGACGATCACATTATTATCACAAACGGACCCAATGCTCTCTCCACTGATTGCAAAAGGAAGTAACAAAGTAAGGTAGTTCCTTGCTGTGTTAGACACTGGGAGGCACTCTTTGTGAAACGTGTGTCTGCAGTGGAACACCACCACACTGAAGGATTTTGATGCATACGGGAAAAGGCAAAACCATTGCAAGGGGACAGTGAAAGAGAGAATTGAGTAGAACATGCAGAGACTGCAGTAGAACTTTCCTGTCTTCCTTTATGCATGGGGAAACTTAAGGCAATATCAGGCTGATTTATAATCATATTATTCTAGATCATTTGTAGAAACCATGCAGAGCGATGTTTTTGTCTTTTAAGGCACTCATAGCCCCACATTTATACTGCCCCTCACATTAGTGGAAGGCTTATGAACAGGTTAGGGTTAGGATTCAGATAATGAGAGAGCCGAGAGTGCCAGGTGGAGTGGGGCTGCCAAGGGCAAGCCAAAGGAAACATGAGGTTGCACCAGGCTTGTTCCTAGGACCACATTGTCCTTTCAATAGCTTGTGGTCTAAGGCTTATAATGCTCTTTACACTAGTGATAGGCTTCCGGTTAGGGATACAGTTAGGGTTTGGATCCTTACAAAGTATAAATCGGCAGGTGGAGTGTTGCTGCCTTGGGAATGTCAACAGAAATGCATGGCTGCACCATCCTTTCTCCCAGGACCTCTTTTGTCTTTTGCACCACTCGTCACCCCAGGTTTATACTGCCCCTCACAAAAGAGGTAGGGGGTAGGGTCAGAGTTGGGCTTAGGCTTCAGGTACTGAGAGAACCTAGAGCAGCAGTTGCAGTGCATCTGCCGTGGCCATGCCCAAGGAAATGCTGGGCTGCACCCAGCCTAATCCCAGCACCACTCTTTAGCCACTCATAGTCCCCGTATTATACTGCCCCTCATCTTAGTCGTAGCCTCAGGTTTAGGGTAGGTGTGGCTTCAGTGTATGCTTGTATGCTTCTTTGTATCACTTCTTTACTTTTAATACATAAATGGTAGTGTGTAGTACTTAGTAAGGGAATCCCACTCAAAAGGATTTTTTTTTCTTTTCTCAATATTTTCCTTTTTTTCCTTATTCAAACCTCTTAGCAAACTATCGGATATCCTGTGCTATGCCTCAATACAAATTGTCCCTGTCAGAGGCAGAGGTGGAGTGGCAGAGGATCATAATGCTGTGGCTGCTTTCCACACCGGACGGGGCTCTCAGGTCACCATGGGTCACCAAGGGTCCTGGGTGTCACCTAAGGACCCAACGGTGCTCATGCTTCACAGGTCAAGGACATAGCTGGAGTTGCAGCTTTTGTCTGCAACCTCCACGGCTGGTGAGGTGCAGCCCTGGCACACACCTCAGTCTCCCACCTGCCCAGGGAGCTCATGTCACTCCCTATTTAGAAGATTATGCAGGGGGCCACAGTGTCCTCGGGCTCCTGGCAGGCCATGCCATACCCAGCACCTTGACACTCTCTGGTTGCACAGGGAACTTGTTTCACTGCTGCTATAAAACCGAACATGGAGGGCCACAGTGATGCCTGGCCCCAGCAGACTTCAGGTGCTGCTGTGCTGCTGGGGTCCACAGGTGGCTGCTCCAGATGCTGCCACAAGGTGGGGACAGCCCTTGACTCTGTTGCTGGTTAACATGATGTAGGTGGGCTGAGGGTGCTGCCCACCTCCCAGCACCTCTGCCCATGCTGTTTCCTTGGACATGGGGACCCTGCAGGCTCCCAGGACGACTTCTGTGCCCCAGGAGCTGCCCTCTCCTGCCCTTCAGTCTCCACCACCTGCAACTGAACTCCCAGCACCTCCCAAATGCGCTGAGGTCCCACCAGACAATCCCAGGGATATCACTGTCCATTCTGTCTTCTGCAGACTGAAGAACAGCCTGCTTGCAGAGTACGCACTTTGTCACAGGCATCCTCCTTCCCCTTCCCCTTCCCTTCCTCTTCCCTTCCCTTCCCTTCCTTTCCCTTCCCTTTCCTCCCTTTCCCTTCCCTTCCCTTCCCTTCCCTTCCCTTCCCTTCCCTTCCCTTCCCTTCCCTTCCCTTCCCTTCCCTTCCCTTCCCTTTCCCTTGTCTTCTGAAGGAAGAATAAACTCTCAGG
>PTEX01000035.1:917403-1141736 GCA_003342815.1 Eudromia elegans | reverse complement strand
CTTCCCTTCCCTTCCCTTCCTTTCCCTTCCCTTTCCTTCCTTTCCCTTCCCTTCCCTTCCCTTCCCTTCCCTTCCCTTTCCTTCCCTTCCCTTCCCTTCCCTTCCCCTCCCCTCCTGCTCCTTTCCCTTGTCTTCTGAAGGAAGAATAAACTCTCAGGATATGTGTTTCAGGTGCAGGACATGGCCCATGGGGGAGGAACCTCTGCAGCACCCTGGGCCCACCTGGAGCAAGTTGTCCTCAAGGAGGAGAACCCAGCCAGGCCAAAGGCCAACCCAAGGCCTTTAGTCTGGGTATTCCTGCATGGAGAATGAGCCCTAGCCTCCACATGCAGAGATAATCCTTCCCATCCTCTGTGCTTCCACAGGCCGCTCAGGAATGGCCCCTGTCCTCTCAAGCAGAGATTTCTTCTCAGCCTGAGAAAGGGCATCTCTTCTGCAACTCCCTAGCGGGGTATCTGGAGCCCTGGCTCCCAGCCTGGCTTCCTGAAGCCTCGCTGGGTGTGTGGGCAAAGCAGGGAAGGAGATGGCTCTTACACCCTGAAGCTTGCAGGCTCCCACAGCATCGCAGCGCCTGCACCATCAATGCAGGTGCTGCTGGGCCAGCAACACAGCTCCTGCCTGACCAACACCAGTGCTGCTAGGACATCCACCAGCACCCAGTGGCTCCCTCTTGGGCACAGGTGCACAGGAGGATCCGGAGCGCCCCAGTCAGGGGCGTCCAGGTCAAGCTAATACTGTGGGGGCCAACGGGAGGCTGCAAGGTGGCCAACCTGCAGCCAATCACCAACCCCCGCACGTAGCCCTTACTGTATAAAGCCCCATGTGTCCCTGAAATAAACGGTTGCTGTTTCTGTTGGACCCCATATGTGTGATTCTTATTCGTGTGCCTGTGATACGTGTGGTTTGTGTGAGTGGTGCACGGGGCCCTAGGCAGCAACCCCCGGCCTTACTGAAAGTCTTCTGAATCCGGCGTTGGACTGGCACCTGTGCTGCTGCGTGGCGCCCAAAAGATTCCGCCACAGAAGACTGGGCGGCGGACCGGCCTCTGGCGGGGCTGGCAATCGGTTGCTGCTGTACCTTTAACCGGGTATCAGCGGCGACCGGTCACCCATCAGGTGGCGCCCAACGTGGGGCAGCCACAAGCAGCGGATTCAGGAGGCAGCGGACAGTTTCAGGAAGATCTCGGTAAGGTCAGAAGGGTTTTCGGTTGGTGGGCCTAGGTCCGCCAATCGGGAAGGGAGCTAGCTTGCTCTAGCGGGTTTATCCAGTGGGGGAATAAACCCCCATCGACGGATTATTCCCTGGGTAGCGGGAGGTGCTTTCTATTGACCACTTCCCAAGGGCCGTTCCACAAGACTCCCGCGGAGGGGAGGGGGGCGATCGGGGTTATCGGGCAAACAACATCAGCCCAAGAGGGAATAAGGGTGGAGGCCTCTTAAAGGTAAAGGATCCTTTGGCAAGTGCGCGCGCGACAAAGAGTTTAGGTTTTTGCGAATTGAACTTGGCGAACCAGTGAAATAAATGGGTTGTCACGGATCTAAGACCAGCCAAGCGGGGGATTTTGAGTGCCTAATGGCACTTTTAAAGGCACAGGACATTAACTTTACCGGATTGGATTTAATAGTAAAATACGGGCAGAGAAAGAGATTCTTCACCACGGAAGGCGACATCTTGGATCATGCCCAGTGGCAAACCTTAGAGAAATTTTTATTAACATTTAATAAGAAATCTTTGAAGGGTGTGATTAGAAATAGGACTTGGGCGGGTTCCGCGGCCCGGATAGCGGCCTTCCTTCAAATCAAAGAAACTGGCGTGCTTGCAGCGGATGAGGTGGGTGGTGGGAGCTTCACCTCTTTGACAGAGGAGAGGGTCTTTACTCCCTCCTCAGGGAATTGGGAAACGGGGTGGGGGGCTCCTGCACCGCCGCTGCTGGCAGGCGCCATCTTGGCGGACCACTCGCCCACCGCCGTTTCGAGATCAACGGCCATCATGTGATCATCTCTGCAGATTGGACACACCGCTCCTAACACCAGGCCTCCAACGCCCCGAAGGACATTTTCCAGGGGAGAGGAAAGCATTGGTGACCCGCCTCTCGGGAAGGCTTCGGGGCAAGGTCAGGGGTAATGGTTCACAATCAAGGCAATACCAAGCCCATTGGGGAGGTGCTTGGGGCACGGCTAAGGTTGGGAATCTACGATGGGAGCGGTGCTCCGCTTCTGGGGGAGGATCCCAGGAAGGGACTGGAGGTATTGACCCCTGGGCGAGGCGGCCATCTGCCTAGGGAGGATCCTGAGGAAAAACCAAGGGTGACTATGCCCGAAACATGCGTAATCACGCCCCTAAGGGAAGGGCCTAGCTTCCACGTGGACTTTGCGGGAACCCATCCCTGCCGGAGGGCACCGGAACCAGAAGGGGGCTAGTAAGTGCTGCCCTGGGGGCAGGGTCTTGGGCCTCCTTCGGCCAGTTAAGGCTTGCATACCAGGCCCTGGAGGCGGACGATCCTCAGCTGACACATTTGTGTTACAAAGAGATATATGTAGACGGTTGGTATGGCGCCTGGACTGAGTCCACGCATACCGTAGACTGGATAAAAAGAAAGGATGTGCATGTTGTGCCCTCTTGCAAGGCGCGTACTAAAAGCTCAATTCTGTGTTACCGCTGTGGCCAAAGGGGCCACATAAGCCGTTTCTGCAAAGCACCACCCGAAACTTGCGATCATGGTGTGGGGAGCAGGCCTATTTGGTGCGAATGCAAAGCACACCGAAAACGTCAAGCGATTGAGCAGCGGGATAGCCGTGGGGAACAGCAGCGTGAGGAAAGTGGCAGCCATTCTGACAGCACCCTGGCAACAAACCTGTCCCCCACGCCGGGAGGTGACGATTTAGGGTCGGCCACTGCATTTTGCGAGACTGCGACCTTCTAGTTATGTTGAACAGCAGAAGGCTGCTGGGGCAGGAAAGGGTTATGATCCTGCAAGCGCTCGGGCTGTAAACAGTCTGAAAGATGCCCGAAGTTTTCCTTTAAATGAGCTGTGACAGGAAAAAATTACAAGGCACGGGCTAAGATATGTAAATTAGAAAAAGGTTCAATATAGTTGATTTACCGGTTATATGTCTGAATTTAAGAAAAGGGGGCCAGCAGATGCTGACGAGCCTGCCAGCGGCTTGAAAATACAGTTTACAAAAGATAAAATCAGTGGTCTTCTCCTGCTAGGTGCATCTTGTTTCAATGCACAGAAAGAAAGGGGGGAGGGAGCAGGAGAAGCCCCCAGGAGGAAGAATATTAGGATGACCTATGTATGTGTTGCTTGTATGAGTACTGTTAGATCTGCTTTTTCGCGTACTGCTAGATCTGGCTTTTGCAAGAGTTGTGATTTCAAGCAAAGCTCACTGAACCAAAATATCTTTTGTTGCTCACAGAAGACAGCAGCCCATAATATCATTTAAATATCCAAAAGAAGACTCCAAAATAATATTTTTGCAGCCTTGTAGTCAGCGAGAGGTGTTACGAGTCTCCACCAGGTTTACTTGCAATATGCTGTTGCAGGCCAGCAGCCTGCCCTCCAAGGTACGTGCTCAAGATAAGCCCCTCCCCTGAATCTCTTATTAGTTTGGGTTTATTATACCGTGAGAAATCTTCCCTCATTGGCTTAGTGAGCGGCAGAGCTTTGAGAAACTTTGAGAAGCCCGCGAGTGAAAAGCACAGATTGTGAAAGATTCTCAAACCCTCACGACCCTTCCCCCTGCACACCTGTCCCCGTCAATCATTTTGTTATACCCTCCCCTTGCCCAATCCCGTCCTGAGAATTTTTCTTTACCCAATCACCCACCGGACTTAGTGTTGTCGTGGTCCAATCATTTTCATCAACTCTGTTCGTGTTTATTATAAAAAGGATTTGTTCACTGTTAATAAAGTTCTCACCCTGCATCTACCCTGCGTGTGTGCCCTTCTGTCAACGGGTGTGGGTGCGCGCGTGCGGGCAGTGGGAACCCTCCTGCTGATTAGCCCTTGCCTCCGGGAGTCTGTCATCCCTGGGATYTTCAGTTGCAGCGGTGGTTGTCGTGGCCCGCCCGGACGTGTTCTGTCAACGAGCTAGCACGCCTTTCCAGGTAGTATCGGGCATTTGGGGAATCTTCCGGGTTATAATTTAAAGGGGCCTGCGACAATATGCTACGTGGGTTCCAGTGGCTGCCTAAATTCTCTTTTGTGGCTGCCGCTGTGGAACTCTCTTCAATATGCCAAATGTAGACCGCATCGATGCAAGGAATAATCTAAGCAGCATAGCTTCAAGTGCACTTTAGTTGCAGTGATGTTTTCTCGTGTTCTTCTAGCTTGAATGGCGTTGTTTCTGTTGTGCTGATGATGATGTTCTTTGTTGCCGCTCAAGGAGCGGAGAGAGGATCACCTGACGCGAAGGGTAATCCTCCGCGCTATCTTGATTTCACCTGGAACAGTACCTTACCAGAAATGTGAATTGTTTGGAATTATCCTGTAATTCTGTTTCATGCAAATTGATTGGAATTGTCCTGTAGTTCTGTTTTAATTGGGAACTGATTGAGAAATTGCTTTTACAAGAATCACTTGTGACCGTGTTAGGGTTAATTTGTAACAGCATGTTGTTTGAAAGAAGGTCGTATGCAACCTCGCTACCTTCTCGTTGCTGTGTTTACTGACGATGTTGCAAGGACCCCCTTAAAGAACTGAGCTTGCTGGAAGATATAACAGCGGGATTGAGAGATCACTGGTACAGACCTCCACTGGAAGCTGAGGAATGGATGACTACAGACTGACGTTTCACCTGGACCAACCCTTTGGACTCGGACTTGCAATCGGGTCTTCTAATAAAAGACCTTCACCGGATTGACCAGCAACGTAGGACCTCTTCATGCGAGCATTCTGGTTTGTTAGGGCTTCTGAATCTGATTCTCTCCCGCGCAAGAAAAGAAATGGGGAGATGCTGCAGAACATTGTTCTGCAGTCCCCCTTCTTGAGGGATGCGTGGGAGAGGATAAAGTTCAGTAGCCCACTGTGTAAATATTGTAAATAGTTGTTTTAGGGGAAATACTATGGGGATCGGGCCCATGGCCGATGAGTGACCCCTTAGGCGGTGGGGACTAGGAGGCTCCTAGCCCCGGCCTTCGTTGCCTGGCAACCTGGTGGCCTGCCAATGGGGTGCCTGGGTTCTCGGGAGGATCCAGAGCGCCCCAGTCAGGGGCGTCCAGGTCAAGCTAACACTGTGGGGGCCAATGGGAGGCTGCAAGGTGGCCAACCTGAAGCCAATCACCAACCCCCGCACATAGCCCTTACTGTATAAAGCCCCGCGTACCCCTGAAATAAACGGTTGCTGTTTCCGTTGGACCCCGTGTGTGTGATTCTTATTCGTGTGCCTGTGATACGTGTGGTTTGTGTGAGTGGTGCACGGGGCCCTAGGCAGCAACCCCTGGCCTTACTGAAAGTCTTCTGAATCCGGCGTTGGACTGGCACCTGTGCTGCTGCGTGGCGCCCCACGGATTCCGCCGCAGAAGATCAGGCGGCGGACCGGCCTCTGGCGGGGCTGGCAATCGGTTGCTGCTGTACCTTTAACCGGGTAGCAGTCGCGACCGGTCACCCGTCAGGCATCGAACTGGGAGGAGGAGTAGATCTGCTTGAGGGTAGGAAGACTCTACAGAGGAATCTGGACAGGCTGGATCGATGGGCTGAGATCAACCATATGAGGATGAAAATGCTGTGTCAAGCTCTGCAGGCATGGTGTGTTGATGGCTTTGTGGTTGGATTTGATCATCTTGAAGGTCTTTGCCAACTACAACGAGTCTGTGATTCTAGATGCTGCAGCACATGGCCCAGAAGGGGAGGTGGAAGGACCTGGGTTCGTCCAGTGTTCACAACAAACGGCTCCTTTCACACAGTCCACAGAGCCTTCCCTTTCACCTCCGCATGTTGCAATTGACGGTGCCCCAGCTCCAGAGAAGGAGGGCTGAATTCCAGTGCCTTGGTGGTGGAGGTGCCAGTGCTGTGAGCACTGCCTGCCTGGCCACTGCTTCGCTTGAAGATGGACTAGGGAACATGAGGGGAAGCGGTTAATCAAAAGGCAGCGGAAAACCCAGACGAGGAAATGGCAGTCCCAGAGAGTACAGCCCCAGCTGCCTTGAAGGTGTGGGTAGTCATTACAGCTTCCAAGAACCTAAGTGTTCCCTTTCTTTGTGCTGCATTGGAAAAGCTTTCAGATTTCAGATTTTTAGGTTTCCTGCTGGCTAATGGGACCAAAGAAGAGCCAAAATAACAATTCTCTTTGTGTAATGTGCCTTGTCGTACCACGCTGAGGGCCACCCCAGCAACAGAGCTCGAAGTCACCAGGTGTCTTCGCTGAAAAGGAAGGTCATGTGTGTGCGCAGGAATTTGTGCGCGCACACACCTGGGTGTGGGCACAAACTCCTCAAGCCATGAGCTTTATCTGTGCTTGTCTCTCCTGCTACCACTCGCGTTACTGCAGCTGACTGGGTGAGATGGCTTCACAGAGACCTGTGTGCACACAACTTCTTGAGCACATTAGACTAAATGCTAGTCTTGGAAAAGGAAAGCTTAAAATGTGCATGACTGGTATGTGATTTAAGTAGGTGCCTTGTGGGACGAGCTCTTTGTTGCATATCAATTGATGAAACTTTTTCTGAGTTGGAAATAGTGTCATTTCCTTGAAATCCCAGGCTCCTTTGGACTTCTTAATTTTTTCTTTTATCCTGACCAGAACTATAAGCTCGGGGCTAAAAGGGGCATGCAACCCTGTGAAATGTGCACCAAGAATGATCCTAAGATTCAAAGGAAACCTCCTCCTGGGGAGGGAAGAGACATCTTACACCTGGTCACTACTGGCAGGTTTTTTTTTTTTCCAAATTACCTCATTGTTGTGGACGTAAGCAGTTTGAGGGTGTTCTGAAGCCTTCCCCTGACACACCACTAAGGTGAGGGAGGTGGTAAAAGTGTTGTGAAAGGAAACTATCCCAAGGTTCAGGGCACTGGAAGGATCAAAGACCTCATGTTATAGCAGAACTAGAATCTCCTAAATGAAAAGGTATTTGCTTCCTTCAAGGAGACCACAGTCTACTGGGAAAGGATGAATGAGGGAATAAGGAGGCAGATGGGGAAATTATGTCACGAGAGCAGAGGTCTTGCCTTCAGCATCTCTGAGGATGAGAGTAACTCCTAAGGTTAAGGAAAGGAATAATCCATCTGAAATTTTGCATGGATTCTGTCTCACTGTAGGGATGGATTGTCAGACCTCTAATGTTCGTGCCACATCACGTAACACTCTTTTCTCCACTGCCTTTGCCCCTATAAAAGCGGGAGCGCTGGCAGGAGCCCACACCTCACTGAGGCTCTTGCTCCCAGAGTCTCAAGGCAACTTAGAAGCCAAGAGTGCAAGAAATCTCAGTGAGTGTCTTACTATCATCCTTGTGGTGCTTCCTAATTATTTCGTTTGTCCCTAAAATGGCCACGCTCAGGGGAATCCGAAGGAGGAAACTAAGAAGACAGCTATGGAGAGAGAACGTGATAACGAAGTCCATGAGTCCATCAGGTTGCGGAGCATGGATGAGACAGTGGCAATGGAAGTTGATCCTCCGGAGGATTCCCCTGAAGCCATGGAGGTGGATCCACCTATCTGCGAGGAAGAACCCATAGAGGTGGATCCACCTCCTGCAGAGGTGGCCTGCATCACCCTCCCCACACCTGGCATGGCCTGCCGAAGAAGACCAAGGCAGAGCCGGCCCAGCAGAGTCATGGGCCCATACAGCCATCGAGCTGCGCCAGTGCAGCAAGACTCCTGCCAGAACATCTAGATGTGAGGAGGGGCTGCATGGCAGAGGAACATCCACGGGGGCAGCACACAGTCACCGGTTCCTCCGCTTTGCATCTCCCCCACCTTCCACAGCATGAAGAGGCTGCAGAAAGCACCACGTGCAGAGCTCACACCAAGACCAGCCAACCACCATGAGCCAATAAGTAAAAAGATTTCCTGGGTTTCAAGTGTTTTGTGAGCCCTTCTTTCCTGGCCTGCACCCCACGCAACACAAAGACATGGCCTCTCCGTGGCCCTACACACCAAGAGACAACAACAGGACCTGGCTCCCCTTGATTCGAGGGACTGCGGCTGCAGGGAGTCTGTTGATGGGATGCCAGGCTACTGGGGGCCCAGACGTCCTTAATTTTTGGTTCTGTGGTTGACAATGTGAATGGCGGTAGTTGTCTTCAGCTTCATTATTCAGTTCCCTAATGTAGGGCCAATAACAGAGCACGGCCCTCCTTGGAGGTGCCCAGATAACAGCATCCTATGGAGCGAAGGAGCCATGCTCCCCTGGGGAAGAAAGGGCTTCAATTCCAGCACGAAGATGAGCTGCATTCCAGCAGGGGAGCGTCCCTTGCTAATGGCTTCATTGAGACCAGTTTGTCCAAGCTTCCAAAATTTTTGATTGCCTCCCTCTTGGGCAGTTGTGTAGGTTCCCTTGGATTGCAGTGTTGGGTTTCGGCTCTCCCTGCCACCGAGATGCCTGACAGACTGCCGGAAACACAGAGGTGCACAGCAATTCATGGAACTTTTTCTGCATGGGGAACAAGGTAATTTTCTTGAAGTGCAACTTTTTTTTCTAACTCTATCCTGACCACAATTATAAGCTCCTAGGAACCTCATCTGCCACTCCTTCAGTGTTTGATTTGCTGTCATTGATGTCAAGTAGAGTTCAGATGCAACAAGAGTCTCCTAATTTATCTGGAAATGGTTTCACAAAGCAACCTTCTGTGGTCTCCTGCTGCTGCCTGGCTGTGTGTGCCCAAGTATGGACAGTGCTGGTTGGGGCAGTGTTGCGTCTGGAGACACCTATACTGGTAGCAGCTCTCCTGCATTCCTGATACTTGTGCCATGGGCAATGACAAAGGTGACAAGCCACGTTGCTCTTGGTTGTTCTTCGTCTCCTCTTTAGCTACAGGAATGCACGAGCCCCCAACAGGGTACGTCCACTAGAAACTGCACAAGAATTGCACAATGTGCAAACGCTGAAGAGCAGGGGCTCGTGGCTGCACTTTCCTTACACCTGCCAACATTCCTCTTCCATGCAGTCCCTTATCTGGATCTTTTTATGATGAACTAGTGGCTGGGCACAGCATGGTGGTCACACAGTCCCCTGCTCTTCTGTGATGACTCTGCCTTCATCTTTTTTGGCAGGCCCTCCCCTGCATCAGGGGGTTTGGGAAGGCCATGCCGGCTGGTGGTGCATCCACCTCCATAGACCCATCCTCAGACACAGGTGGATCCACCTCCACTGCCTCAGAGGTATTGTTAAGAGGAATCAATTCCATCAATTCCATCTCATCCCTTGGAGGGTATCTCATGGAATCCTTCATAATCAAGATATTTTGCAATTCCTTTCTTCTCATTTTCCTCCTTTTGGTTCCCCTGTGCACCACCTGGCTCACTCTTGAAAGCACCCTGCCAAAGCCCACAAAGCACCACTCTGAGGGTACCGAGGAGCTCACTGAGGCTTTGTTGCCTCTTTTTGCTCCAAGTGTCCTTGAGGCTGCAGGAGCCAAAGCCTCAGTGGGCTCTAGGCCTCTGCCAACGTTCCCGCTTTTATAGGGGCCAGGGCAGTGGAGAAGAGGTGTATATCTCTGCAACATCCCAGATTTGGGATTACTTCTCTTCACCTCTGCTCACTTCTCCTAGTGTGGGCTAGACCCAGGTTGATAACCACGACAAGACAGAGCTCCCTTTGCCTTCCATTTTAGTGGGCTATGCCAGCCACAAGTGTTTCCAGAAACGTGGCAGCTTTGCTGGAGGCAGACTGCCCTCCACGATTCCAATGCCACCTTTTGGATGGTCCTGCTCCACAGGAGGTAAGAACTTAAAAAAATCTCCATGTGCCTGGCAGAAACGTTTATATTCTAGGTAGCTCTAATGACAGCCAAGTGCCACCACCACCACCTTTACGGCAGCTGCGCACTGCCGAGCAGCATCGACCGGTTCCGACCGGCGCCGACCGCCGCTAACGGCCGCGCGTCCCACCCCGCCCCACCCCACCCCCGGCAGGCGACGCACTGAGGCGAGTGCGCAGGCGCGTCTGCGCCGCCCTGCTCTCCCTCCCCTTCCCGCCTCCCGCCGACACTCCGGAATGGCTGTCGGCGGGCAGCTCGGATTGGCCAGCGCCGCGGGCGTTACTCTGTCTCGCCCCGTTTATTGGCTGAGCTGGAAAAGTGGGCGGGGTGAGGGGGTAGATAGCGAGTGGTCTTCGTTCACCTAGGCGGTTAGGGCTGTTGTCAAAGCTAAGCAGGGTCTGCTGTAGGCAGCAGGTGGATGGGAGACTTATTGAGCCTGTTTCCCCTCTCCTCCCACCATCCTCTATGTGTTGAGGCTGAGCTGGTGTAATGAGTGGATCCTGAAGACCCCTGTGTTCTGCTGGCTACTTCACTGGCAATGTGTCTTTTTGCCCCAGGCAGGCAGCTGTTTTCACAATGTCAGCTCTTTCTACCACCCAGGCCACATTGGATCTACTATTTTTTTTGTGGGGATGAAGGTGTTTGCATTGATTGTAGAAGCAGAGAGTTGTTTGCTACCAAGGTCATATGAATTCCCTGGAAGCATTTTTCCTTCTTATGCATCGGGAGTACTCTGCTACAGTTTTTATAGGCTTCTGCTAGACTTGCTTGCTTTGTATCATGCGTTTGCTGATTCCTGATCTGCACTCCCAGAGCAAGCCGGCCCATAGATGCAGTTTTGGGAGTGAGAGCTCATAGTGCCTAAGTGCAGAGTGGGCCTGGACACTCGCCTCTTTGTCCGCTGCTTGTTGCATGAGGTGTATACTTTGGCAAAGAGGAATCTGCCCATTCCTGTGAACTTTCTCCAAACCTTTGAGGCCCCTGGGTGTTTGGCAGGAAGCCCTCATTCTCTTTGGGCTCTACATGAAGCCTGGGCAGTCTCCCAGATGAACGGTGACGCTTAATGGGTCCTCCATCCACATGCAGTGTTCCTGGTATTAGGCCTGGAGGCAGACCTGCTCTTTCTATGCCCTGCGCGTTCCTCCCATTCCTGGTTTGCTACAGGCAGGATAGCCTGTCCTTTCTTCCTTTCCACAGTGGGAGGCAGCCCGGCACTGCTGCGAGCTGGGCAGGGACGTGTCCGCCTGCCCCTGCGTGGTGCGCCTTGCAGACAGCAGAGTGGTGTTTTTATTTTCTACATGCCTAGGAATTTTCAACTTCACTTGAAAATGAGCAGAAGACTCCAAATACGATGGTGTAAGATACTGTACAGCAACAGTTATTACCTACCATTATACCTGAATTGTTAGTATAGTTTGTACATTCAGTGCTTGCTCTGGACATCTCCAGAACACGAGATCAGAGGGGACATAAATGTTTAAGGGACAGACTATATGCTTGAAAGGTGCTGCCTGTTCCCAGCCTTGGTCCCTGCGTGGCAGGAGGCCGGCACTGCACAGCACAGGAGTCACCCTGGGTGGCCACCGGGCCCCACGTACATTTGTCCTCATGTTAGGAGTAAAGGGCTGCCTCAGAGCAGACCAGGCGAGGTCAGTTGGTGGCTGAGAGGCTGCCAGATGCCCCACGCTGCTCCTGACATCAGCAACGTGCTCCTCTACCTCAGGAACGTGAAATACAGGAGCTCTAGAGCAGCTTTCACACGAGGCACTCCTGCCTAGTCAAGTAACAAAGAAAGACTGAGAGAGTCTGATCCAACATGAGAGAATGTCCTGAAGTGAACTGGGTTTTGTCGTAGCTTCTTCTTTGGACCAGCTCTTCTAGTTCAGTTTGTGCCATTTTAGAAACTGTTTGTATTCTTCCCATGCATGAGAACTTGTCTTTAGGCTTGCACTGCTCAAACGCAAATGAAGCTTTTAACGTTGTCCAGCTTTGAGTGATGTGGATGTTCCTGTGTCTTTTTAAAATATTTCTGAGAGAAGATTGTACTGTATATTGCTGGTAAAAGCTATTGTTTTTGCCAGAATGGACTGCCATCTCTTCAGTGTTTCTTTAAAAAAGAGAAGAAAAGACAGAGAAAAGAAAGGAAGGCAGGCGCTGGGGAGGAAGCTGAGGAAAGCACGGGAAGGCAGCCATGAAGACAGAACTGCTGGATGAGTTCAGTGCCAATTAGGAGGCTGTGGTAGTACAAGTACGACCCAAGTCTGCTTTGCTTGAATGCCGGATCCCAAAGGAGTGGGGGGTTTTCTCAGGGCTTCCTCTGAAGACGCACGGTGTGTGAATCTCAGCACCAGCTGCTGGAATAGCAGCCGTCAGCACAGTGGGTTTTTGAGCCCTCTCAGGAGGCAAATTCTGTTCAGTCTCTTGCCCACCAGCTCTTTGCTGTTCAGATCAGGTAGTCTGATCTTCTTAGCAGAGCAGAAACGGTGTCTGGGACATCGTTCTGCACTGTGAGGCTCAGGGGAGGCCTCCTGGAATCTCTTTTACTGTTATTACAGCATGGCCCCATCCTGTGGTTTAATATTAGGCAGGCCATGCTCAGTGTGCATGGTTCTAGGACACTTTATTACAAGGACCTAGGGTGCTGTCCTTATAATAAGATACTGAATAAACAAAATATTTGTATTCCATCTAAAAGCCAGGAAAATGCACTTTGGTTTATTTATTCATCCATTTATGAAAGCCTATTATGTGCTTAAAGGCAATTCTTATTTGATTTCATGAATGGGAAGCTAAGCAAGTTTGGGGGACCAAAGAATTAAAGGTATTTCAAAGAGGAAATGTTGAAGCAACTTGTGCTGTTTGTGCAGGTGTTTCTTGCAGGTGCTAATAGATGTCTCAAAGTAGGGCTCCAATGCAGAGCCTGCTGCTAATTTTTGCAGGAAAGCTGCTCTTTGGGCAGCGGGGAGACCCAGGTCACAGCCGGCCGGGGCTCGGCCGTTCGCCTGGTGCTTTGCGTGGCAGATGCATGCACTTTGCCAGGGCTGCGCTTGGTGCTGCTCTCTGCTCCTTGCACCACGTGCAGCCACTCCGGGCTCTGCTCCCTGTGGGGCTGTGAGTTGTTTCTGGTGCCTTTGCACCACAAAGAAGGCAGATGCAGGTGGATCCTCTGCGAAATGGTGTTGAACCCATAGTGGTTGATCTTCCTCCTGTGAAGCTGACATGGGGCAGCACCACTACGACTGGGACTTCTGGCAAAGAAGAGGCAAATCATCCCAGAGAGCCAGGGCCCCTCATGCTCTTCAGCCACCGCTTAGGGGGAAGGTGATTCACTTCCCCTCAAGCAGGCAGCTGAGCAGGGGTGAAGAAGGCGGCCATTCCAGTGGTGGGAAATGGAGACCTGAGCCCTCCTGGCCTGTGTGTGGGCTCAGCCATTCAACTGAAGAGATGATGATTTGCGTTGGGTGAGACCTCTTTCTTCTGAGCCCACATTAACTGATGGTCATCGTTCAACAGGCACTGAACCTATGAGACTGGACCCTCCAAAAGATGCCATGGAAACCATGGAGGGCCATCTGCCTCCAGCAAAGCTGCCACGTGGAAATGCCTCCGTGCCTGGCATGGTGCACTGAAACACAGGGCAGAGAGGGCCACGTCCTGGGCCAGGCTAAAAAGATGGTTCCGCTCCCTGTTAGAAGAGAGATGAGGTGAAGAAGAGGAATCCCAAGGGAGTGAGTGCTGGGGCCAACCTTGGTGAGTGTGGGACCCGAGGGCTGGGTCGTTGGCAGGAACACACTACCGTAAGGCTGTGGTTGTCTCCCACTTGGGGAGAGCAGGGAGGATGTTGCAGAGAAGGACCTGGGGCTGTCCTGGTGGACAGCAAGGTTGGACGTGAGGCAAGAACGTGCCGCTCGGGGCTCAGGGGCCATTTTCTCCGTGTATATAAACACCTGAAGGGGAGCGCGTGAAGATGTTGGAGGCAGGCTCTTCTCTGTGGTGTCCAGTGAGCACGAGCCAGGAGGCAGTGGGCACCACCTGAGATACAGGAAGGTCTGTCTGAGCATAGGAAAACACTTTACTGCGAGGGTGCCTGAGCACTGGACCAAGTTATCCTGAGAGGTTGTGGAGTCTCCTTCCTGAGAGGGAGTCCAAAACCCAACTGGACACGGTCCCGGGAAGCCTGCTCTAGGAGACCCTGCTTGAGCAGGGGGTTGGATGAAATGAAGTTTGGTAGGACCTTGCAGCTCCAGCTGCCAGCTCTGTGGTTCTGTTTGTTCCTGTGGTTCTGTTTGTTTTTCTGAAAGAAAAGGCTTTTTCTTTGTTATTTGTTGATGACAGAGAACATGGATTTCTTCATCCAGGAAGCAGTAACAAAAGACACACAAGTACATCTGCCTCGCCAGAATCCTAGAAACAGCCGCGTGCCCCTTGAAAACACACGTAGTGACAGGCAGCCTTAGAGGAGCTGAGAATGCAGGGTGTGGAGAGTGGCAAAGCGGGTGGCTTTCTCCATGATGAGGCAGCGGGAGTACCAGCTTCCTTTCTCAGAAATGGGTGTGATGTTTGTGCCTCTAATGAGCAACATCACTCTCTAGAAGATACTTGGGCTGCTGCACCTTCTTACACTCGGATACGCTCAGTGTGGTGGTGTCTCTGCTTCCCTTTCAGGAGCCGTTCTACATGCTGCCGCGATGCTGAGCACGACCCTTCGGCACAGGCACCAGGCACAGCTCGTGAGCAGTTCTTGATGGAGTTACCCTGATGAGTGCTGGGGTGCTGCTGTAGCTACAGTGGAGGCTGGCAACAGGTGAGCAACCAAGACCAACCTAGCTTGGCACCCTTGTCTATTTTCAGCCCAGTGTTAGGTAGCTAAAGAGCAAAGGAAATGAAGGGAACTACCTCCGTTTGCCTTCTTGACCCCTGATCAAACAAAATACTACCTCCAGCTCTTGTAGCCCGTGGTGGTTACCTGGGCTTGGTGCTGTCTGCAGCAAGTCTGTGGATGTCTCTTGCTACATGCTCTTCATCCTGATGTTCCGTGGAGGGGGGAAGGGTGAATGGGGGAGCCCGTATGGCAGGTGTCTGTTGGTGGGTCCCTGTGATGACACAGTGATAGGTGACATCAGCAGCAGTGGGCAGCAGGTGTGTTCTGGGGATGTCACAGATCACTGTGATGCTCCTGTTCTCCATTGCCCTTGCCTATATAAACGCGGGAGCGCTGGCAGGGACCCACAGCTCACTGAGGCTCTCGCTCCCAGAGTCCCAAGGCAACTTGGGAGATAAGTAGAAACCTCAGCGAGCTTCCCACTACTGTCTGGGTGGTGCTTGGTGATTATTTCCTTTGTTCCTAAAATGGAACTGGTGGCCACACTCAGAGGAATCCGAAGGAAGAAACTAAGAAGAATGGTCTGGAGAGAGAAGATGGTAATGAAGGAGTCAGTTGGGTTGCGGAAGGAGGACAAGACAAAGAGATGGAAGTGGATTCTCCGGAGGATTCCCCTAAAGCCGTAGAGGTGGATCCACCTATGAGTAAGAAAGAGCTGATGGAGGTGGATCCACTCCCCGCGAAGGTGACCTGCGTGATCCCTCCGGTGCCTGGGATGGCCTGCCCAAGAAGACCTAGGCAGGGCTGTCCCAGCAGGGCCGGGGGGCCGTACGGCCACCAAGGTGTGCCCGGCTATCAGTCACTTGTCAGAACACCTACATGAGGGGGCTGCATGGCAGAGGAACATCTATGGGCATAGAGCACAGCCACTGGTTCCCCCCCACCCCTTTCCATTTCCCCCACCTTACACAGGGTGAAGCGGCTGCATAAGAGCCATGTGCAGAGCTGACAACAAGAATAGCCAGCCAGCATGGGCCAATAAATAAAAGAGTTTCTGAATTTCCGGTGTTGTGTGAGCCCTTTCCTGGTCCGCTCTGCCCCACATTGACTGGCTGTCATCTGTCCCAAGTCCCAAGGGAGGTCCTGGCTCCCCTTGGGCTGCTCTGCTGCAGTGACAGGGGCTCTGGTGCAGGGTTGCTGCGGTCCCTGGGCGCCTGGAGCTGGGTGGTTCAGTTGGGAGTCAAGAAGGGTAAGGGGAGTAGCTGCTTCAGCTCCTCTGCTCCTCAGCTGGGCTGAGAATGGAGCAAGGCCCTCCTTTGAGTTGCCCAGATAACAGCACCCCATGGAGCAAAGGAGCCGTGATCCCCTTGGGAAGCGAAGAGCTTCAATTGCTGCATGAAGATGAGCTGCATTCCAGCAGGGAGAACCTTCCCTTGCTAATGGCATCATTAGGACTAGTTTGTCCAAGCTGCCAAAATATTTTATTTGCCTCCCTCTTGGGCACTCGTGAGGGTTCCCCTGGATTGTAGTGTTCGGTTTGGACTCTACCCCCACCAAGACGTCTGAGAGACTGGTGGAGCCCAGTGTAGGGCCACAGAGGTGCTCAGGTGCTGCAGCACACGACCCAGAAGGGGAGGTGGAAGGACCTGGGCTCATCCAGTGTTCACAAGAGACGGCTCCTTTCACACAGTCCACAGAGCCTTCCCTTTCACCTCTGTGTGTTGCATTTTGACAGTGCCCCAGCTGTGGGGAAGGAGGGCTGAAATCCAGTGCCTTGGTAGTGGAGGTGCCAGTGCTGTGAGCACTGCCTGCCTGGCCACTGCTTCGCTTGAAGATGGACTAGGGAACATGAGGGGAAGCGGTTAATCAAAAGGCAGCGGAAAACCCAGACGAGCAAATGGCAGTCCCACAGAATACAGCTCTAGCTGCCTTGAAGGTGTCATTACAGCTTCCAAGAACCTAAGTTCCTTTTCTTTCTGCTGCATGGAAGATTGCTTTTAAATTAAAATTAAAGTGCTTTAAAATGTGTTTGTTCTGGTTAATAAAACCAAGGAAGAGCAAAATAATAATAATTATTTTTTCTTTACTGTGCCCTGTCATGTGACACTGGGTGTAACACCAGCATTATGTTGCTTGCAGTCACCAGATAACTACACCAGGTGTAGGGACACGTGTGTGTGCACAGCTGGGTGCACATCAAGTCATGGGCTTTCCGTTTGCCTGGTCTCTCACACTACCACCTGTATTACTGCAGTTGGCTATATGAGGCCTGGGAATTTATAAGGCTTCACTGAGCGTGTATGCCCTCTTTCTCGCACACATTAGACTAATTTATACTCCAGGAAAAGGAAAGCTTAATATACTTTTAACACAAGGATGCCAAGCCAGGTTGGTCTTGCCTGTTCACCTGTTGCCAGCCCCCACGGTAGCTACAAAAGTGCCTGAGCCACATCAGGTTGCACTGTCGGCTGCCCAAGAGCTGCACGTGCTGCACGGTCCCGTTCAGCAGCACACAGAGCAGCTCCTGCAAGGCATGCAGAGAAATCGGCAGCCTGGTAGTACCTGACAGCAAGAAGGCTCAGCAGCACAAAGGTCATTCCTTTCCCAGACAGCCTTTCTAGAAACGTTGTCACTTCTAGATCTTGATCCAGTTTGGAGAATCAGCAAGAGTCACTGCTTGGACTGGTGAAACATTTAAAGAAGCTTGAGCATACCTATTGCTAGAAGTATCGCTAAACTTCTACTACTTACCTTGTTCTAGGAGCTGCAGCTCCTAGCATCAGCAGTTGATTGCCTTTGCTTTACTCTAAACAGTCATTCCCAAAGCAGCTATCTACTATTGTTGGGTATCGGCCCAATATAAAGTTTATATAAACATGGAGGTGCTGGAACCCCTTAACTGTCTTCGGGAGCCTTCACTGGACTTGCTCCACGAGCCCCACGTCTCCCCTGCAGTGGGCAGCCCACTGCTAGACCTGGTACTCCAGATAGGGCCTCACCAGTGAGGAGCAGAGGGACAAGGTCACCTCCCTCCCAGCCTGCTGCCAATGTCTGCCTAATGCAGACATTGTCCTGCTTTCAGCTCAGGACACCAGTGGCCTTCACCACAGCAGAATGTCCCTGCCTCATGTCCAACCTTGTCCACCAGGACACAGTAGTAGTGCTACCCCATGCCAGCTTAGCAGGAAAGTTTTCTACAGCTATGAAGGAAGAGTCTTTTTAGAGAAGTTTCTCAACTTGTCTACTGTCATGCCACCACTCAAATATCATGAATTTTTTTCTTAGTTGTTTTTTCACTGAATATTATGGCTATGTATTTGAGTGATCCATCCTTTTACTGACAGCTTTGTCTTCTGTGACTATGAAAATTAAAACATAGTATTTCTAATATAGTTTATATTTTATTCCAGTATGAATTGTATAGATTTACATGGAGGACAACAAAAATGACATACAAGACCAGCTTAGCTGAATGTCTGGATGATATGAGTAGAACATGAGTTGTAAACCCAGCTTTCTATGATACAGATGACTTGAAGATATGCCTGCATGGGAGTGAGTTAGAGAAGAACTCTGAAGTGCTTCCTTCTCCAGTTTTACATGTATACTGCAGTATCACTACATTGTTGTTTCAAAACCTGTGATGTTAACTACTTGCTTAAATCTCATAATCTACTCCTGGAACGATGCCATTTTTCCCTTAAAAGCTTCCACTATTAAAAAGGGGGAAAATATCCTGACAGTTCTGCAACGTAACTTTCTTTGGGAAGAAGAGCTTATATTTAATTTCAGAGAACATTAGCAAAAACTTTCATTACTATGAAGAAATTCTGAAAGATAACTCCTTTGCATCATAGAACACTGACCAAACTGAGAACAAATGTGGGCTTTTTGTTTGTTTGGTTTGGTTTTGGTAATAACCAAATAGTAGCCTTTTCAGTTCCTAACATCTAAAGAGACTCTCAGAGAACTTATTTTTCAAAGCCCAGATGTTTAATTGATGCTTAAATGGAGTTGTATACTATGCTTAGAAGGATGAAGACCTACTGCCATCATTGAAATTTAAAGTTTCAGGATAGGTTTAACAAGAAAATCCCATCTGATTAATGCTGCACTGTGAAGATGAAGTGACAAAATAATCAGTTTCTAACAAATTGTGAATGTGTAACCATACAGCCAAGGTAACATTCCCAATGTGTGGGATTAGCAGTTAGTGAACTTGCTAATTAAAGCAGATGATTCAGCATACAGGTAGCTTTGAGACTGGAGGCAGTTCTCATGAATGCAGATTCCACATGGTCTGATGTTAAATGGTCCAGCCACAAACAAGACTAAGTAGTTTGGTGAGCTCTATTCACATTAACCCATCTTTGCCTACAGTATTTAACCATGCTCCTGAACAGGGCTCCACACTGTGAAGCCTCTTAAGTGATATCAATCACAAATTGCCAAACTGGTCTTTTTTTCCTGTTTTATTTACCTTTTCTGTTGACAACCTGAGCTGAGGAACAGGAAAGCATGAACTGCGTAACAGGACATTCTAGGGACCTCATCATCTTCGCTTCCCACAAAATGCTTGGTAAGTCGGAAATAACTTGAAGAAACTACTTTTAAATCATGGTCAGAATTATATACAGCAGCTATAATGACCAGCAGAAAACACAGAGGCCCACGTGACGCTTCCAGAAGTGGTGTCAGGGGCTGGGGGGACGGTTGCAGGGCTGCTATTTCTTCATCTCCAGGATTGCGCTTCCCGGCCCTCTGTGTTTGGCACTGCAGATATTGCAGAACTGAACGGGAGAGACCTGGACATTTAAAAGAAAACAAGAAGCTCTTAGGGAAATGTAGCCAAGTTAGAATCAAGGAAGACAAATGCAACTTGCTAACACCTTTTGGAGCCACAGCTCTAACTTTGGGTATTGCTGCACTTATTTTCAACAGCTAGGGATTTGCCCTGAAAGCCAAACATGAGCATATGTGTTTATTATTACCTCCTGTGCTTAGCCCTGTACTGCTTTGTACAGGCAGTACTTTCCTCTCAATATATTTTAATAATTTTAGATTATTCTCAGATAACCATATTTCTGGTAATGTGTTTGAGTACACATCCTATAGCATGTGGCTATAAACACTTTGCTTAAATTGCTACTTGCTCATTCCACTGATTCACCCAATTTATTTTTTACTAAACTTTCATTTCCAGTCAGGGACACTGAATCAGAAAGTGTTAATTCCATTTTCTTGGTACTCTTGTTATCATTCCAGTGCTTCTATTTCTAAAATCAAATCTGCTTATACTTAAAAATTACTTTTTTCATTAAAATAATTTGATTCCCTGAATAAGGAAGATGTATCATGAGCATGAGAAAAAAAACAATCGTACAAAGCTATTTAAGTATTCACTTACTGAAACATGGGCATTTTTTTCTTCCACGTCAAAATCATGCACTTGAGAAAATATAATTTTTGCTTTTAATTAACATGCTTTTAGAGCTTCAATGGAAGAAAATTAATACAAAATTCAAACAGATCATATCCCTTGTAGGTTTCTAAGCTCCATTTCATATTTAGATTGCAGGACGTGCTAGAAGACTCAAACAGCAGCAATTCATTTCTAAAGCCATGTACTTGGGTTGCAGTGGAGCTAGACACCTTTTCCCTAATCACATACTGCAGCATCTCACTGCAAAGAACTAATACGGTCACATTATCATTGCAAACAGACCCAATGCTTCCTCCACTGATTGTAAAGGAAATAATTTGCTCTTTTGTGCTTGACTGAGAGACTTGGGTGGTTCCTTACTGTGTTAGACACCGGGAGGCACTCTTTGTGAAACATGTGTCTGCAGTGGAACACCACCACACTGAAGGACTTGGATACATCTGGGAAAAGAAAAGGCAAAACCATTGCAAGGGGACAGCAAAAGAGAGAATTCAGTAGAACATGCGGAGACTGCAGTGGAACTTGCCTGCGATCTATTATGCATGGGGAAACATAAGGCAATATCTTTCAGGCTGATTTATTTTCATATTATTCTAGATCATTTGTAGAAACCATGCAGAGCGATGCTTTCAGTTCACAGGACTGCCAACGTTTTTAAGTAATGTTTTTTCATGGCAGTATGTGCTACCTAGTGAATTTTGGGAGAGGCAGAGTAATCTAACCCCATGTAATCCAGTCATTCTGAAGAGAGGTTAGCAAGAAACTGTTGTATTTAGGAGGAATGGGCCTTTCATTTACAAATACTTACCCCCAGCTAGAAGCCTACTTCTAACAACCACCTAGTCCAAGAATTCCCATCTCACTCATCATTACATCATCCACATTCAAGTCCTTGGCTGTCAATTGCTCAATAGATGCAACCACGGCACTGGCGCAGTCAGTTCTGCCAGGTTTGCTAACACTCAGTGGTCTTCATGTGTGATAAAAACATAGCTATCTTTTAATATTGCCATGAGAGGAGGGCTAGGGCTTTTTGGTGGGTTTACTGCAACACAAAAGTTGTAATTAGACTCCACTCTCATGTTAGGGATTTACATAAACTGTGCACAACAGACTGAAATTTATAAGGTGATTACCAATGGCATTTCTCCGAATGACAATAAATGGCATTTCCTCTAAAAATAAGGACAAATCTCTTTCTCTTCTAGATAAACATCCTACCTGAAGGAAGTATTGGAGAAAGGCATGATTCACAGATATTTTCTTCTGGAAAAATAAAACAAAACAAAAAACTCATAACTATTTTGTGAACAAACTATATGTTCTGTTTATATAAGAGGCAACAACATATTGCTATTAAAGAAATGGATTTTGGTCTCAAAGTATTTACTTAACATACATGTTGTGGGAGACAAAGTTAAAGAGCAATATGGAAGACCTTTTTCTATGTATAGTAGGAAAAATGTTTAGACTCTCTTATTATGGTGAAGGCAGAACCTCAGCAGCTGGACTGTCAAAGCTTAGAGCTGCACAGGCACATGGCAAACACATTAGAAAGCCAGAAAAGCCAGGCAGCTGATTTTTGCTATGTCTCTCTATCAACCCTTGCCTTCTAGTACTATTGTGCACCCTTTGTGAATTACACTACTGCTCACCTGCATCATTAAGGCCTCAAAAATACTTCAGTTATCTCTAACAGCTATCTTTTAGCTTTTTCTTTGGTCGCAAATGATTATCATCTGACTATCTTTGTTAGCGCTTAGCATTTTTCCCCTTTATAGACAACTTGCAATATGCAATACTGGCAAAATTACTGGCTGGCTGAGGAGAGGCAGATAAAGATGCAGAGCTGCAACTTGGGAATGGTACTTCAGAGACCCAAGTGCTTCCTCAGCAAAGAGGAATACAACAACTTCCAAAGTGGACGTACACGTGGCCCATTTCTACGAATCAAGCAGCTTCAAAACCCTGGAGGTTAGCACATCTCTTCTGTACCCACCATCCACCAGCACGCCCTTCATCTGAGTTCGATGCATCTTCTTCAGTAAGGAAAGAGAGTCGGCAACAAGGATCTTCTTGCAACCTTCCCGCAGCAGGATCTGTTGTGTAAAGCACACACAACACAGATGGTTTGCAAGAGATGGGCATATCAACTACCTGGGCAATCCCTCCAGAGTTCTGCTGAACATGAGGAAATGAGGAACGTTTTAGCCTTTTGAAGCTATTATATTTTCATGCTGGGAACCAAAAGGGAGGGAAGGAGGAATCATTTTCACCACCACTGTGTTATCACATAGTCGTACTACATCCTAGCTATGAGCCTTTGTTAGCAAAATAGAAGAGAGGCGTTTTTTACAGTGTTTCTCACCATTGCTTTCCAAACCAGAACAGACCAGGAAAGTATCACTCCAAGGTATGCTTGTTTACCTCTCCATGCTAAATATATTACAGGCTTACTGATGGCAGTAAAAAGACACACAGTACATGCAAGTCTGTAAATTCAAAGGTTTCTAATAGGTGAAGGGATTTCCCTTCCCTCCAAAGTAAATTGGTGTAAAGAGTACAAACAATGAACAAGATAAAAAAAAAATTATTCATGACAAATACTTAAAATTTTCTGAAGGGAAATATATGAAGGTAGCAGTTAAGCTCAACTGAAAGGTGCACTAGTTCTGTGAGATGTTAATTGGCAAAGAAAAAAAAAAGGAAAAAAGTGGAGAAAAAAATTCCTTTCCTCCTTTTTTTGTCAACTTACAGATTTATCTCATAATTTTGTTCTAACATAAACTTTTCCTTTTACGGGCATTATGTGTGTTAACCAAAAGTCCACAGTTTGTCCTTTCTTAGCAAAAATCTCCTCTCTCTTTCTAGTTATTTAATATTTTTCATTAGACAATGGCATGCACATGTTGTGAAACACAAGCCTGGAACCAAGGGCATCAAATGATACAGAACATTAGTAGATTAAGCCTAAGGAGGCAGAACTGCGAAAACATCTTAATTTCAATAACATGACAAATATGTTGTGCAGAGTATTTATTCCCCCTTGTAATACATGTATGGCTTGGAAAACTGTTTTTCAAGACCACAATTCCTCTTGAAAGTGTTTTCAAAGAAGCTCAAAATAATTTTTAAGACAGACAATCGTGTTAAAAAAAACCTGATATAAAAGTGTCCACGCCTTCCCCCTGTTATCTGTGCTACAAAAGACACTTGGCATAGTAAAAATCATTGCAGCTAGTGTTACTACTTGAAAAGGAGAAAAATAGATTTTACAGCTAGGTGAACACAGTCCAAAAATTCATCTCTTGCATACACACAGTGAACTGACCATGATGGACTGCCAGAGTGACTGGCAGTTAAGACTGCATGTCTGCAATACCTCTGAAAATTGTGATTGAGTAACACTGCAAACAGTTCAAACGGGCCATGTCAGCAGATGAATCATATCCTCCAGTACTAGACACACAAAGCTAGACAACACTACAGAGCAGAAGAAACTCTAAATGTTGTCTAAAAATATGCAGAAAATTTAGCATTTTCATCTGCAATAATCTAGGGAGCGGAATGTGTTTTTTTTGGTTGGTTGGTTGGTTAGTTGGTTTTCTTTCAACTTTATCTAAAGACAAATAGAAAGAAAAAAAAATTAGATACTATGTTTAGGTAAAGGGTATTTAATTTACAGAGTATGTCCCAAAAAAGTGAGAATAAATTCAGGCCTTGATGGTGCTTAACACACAAATGAGTGCAAATGTCTCAAGGGCAATTACCAAATGCTTCCAAATGCACAACCACAATTAAAAGCACCTGATTTTTAGCCATGACACCCAGCACCTGGATGGCCACTGCACAAGCTGCCACAGGCCCCCCATTTCTGCTCAGGAGTCTGACCAGCAGCTTGTGCATATTCAGTGTAAAAGGCCCTTTTTCCAGACGCTCTTTAAAACAGTGTTCAGCACCTCAGCAGTGGGGTCTTCCCACTCATAACCTCTGCTAACTTGCCACCAGAGAGCTACTGCAGGTTCACGTCAATTCCAGATTAACCTGTCAATATCTCAGCAAAATAGCTAATCCATAAAACCTAGACATCTGTCAGCTGAACAAATTGCTTTTTTTAAAAGTTAAAATCAGGAAAAAGACTTGAAAGAATTAAATCTTCTAATTGAAATAACAACCCTGAATTATTCTTACTTGAAAAATGGTTCCTAATTGTAGTAACTGGGTACTCGAGGTGTGGCCTCAGCAGGGCTGAGTAGAGGGGCAGTATCACCTCCCTCAACCTGCTGGAGACGCTCTTCTTAATGCGCTCCAGGATCCCATTGGCCTTCTTGGCCACGAGGGCACACTGCTGCCTCATGGTCAACTTGTCGTCCACCATGACGCCCAGGTCCCTCTCTGTGGAGCTGCTCTCCAGGAGGTCGGTCCCCAGCCTGTACGGGTGTCTGGGGTTATTCTTCCCAGGTGCAGGACCCTGCACTTGCCCTCATTGAATTTCATAAGGTTTCTCACTGAAATACCGATGCTGCTGTAATGCTCCAATAAGAGTATTACTGGTGTTATTGTGCTTAGGGATTTTTTCTAAGCCAACTGCAATGGTGAAGTCCCAATGGAAATGGAGGTTCTGCCCAAGCGTCCAAGTGGCACCCTCTCCCACAGGGCCAACAGAAGCACATCTGAATTACAGGGCTTTTTGGTGCCTATCAAGCCTACGCAGTTGTATCCATGTCATTCAAAAAGTCCCAAATGGATCAGTGCTGCTAACCCAGGTGCACCATACTCACTAACAAAAAACCTGTCTACACTTTACGGTGCTTTCCTCTTGCCGCCTTGGCTTTCTTTTTTTTTTCTTTTTTTTTTTTTTTTTCTTTCCCTTCTTTTTCTCCAGCAGAAAAACACTTGCAGAACAAAAGCACTCAGCGACTGCTGCCAGACTGTTAAAAGACAACGTAGCTGGCTGGCACTCTCATGCAGATAAGTATGAATGCCAGCTTCACAGTCACATTGGCAACGTATTTTCAAGTGCACAGAGATGAAGCTGAGTTTGATTGCATGTTTTAGAAAACACTTTGAAATGCAGGCAAGTATTCAAGATGAAAGTTACTGAACTTTTGTCAGGATATCAATATGAGTTGACTCATTTTGGTTAGTCTGTCATTGATCTGCATGGGATTTAATTATGTTGAAAATGTTCACTGAAGAATGGCAGTTTACTTGCTGTTAAATAAGCAGTGCTCCTGGAACACGTCATTCCTAATCAGCAAGCATGTCTGTCCTTAAGAGAACACATCTTCACAAGTTCGTAAATCAAAGAAAGTAGTCTGAAGCTCATTTTAGCTATAAATTTATGGCACTGAAGAACTAGATTTCATGAGCTAGATGCAGCATATGATTTAAAAGGTTTAGTCTACACTTAATAAACAATCCTGATGAAATGTAGACACCTGGAACTTGGTCTTTATTGTCTGTCTGCGTTAATTTTTCGCTATGAACGTTACCACATACAAGCACCAAAGTCAATATTATTCCAGCAGTAATTAAAACTTTTTAACAATTCTGTAATAACCAAGGGTTGCTCAGTTATCTACTGTGGTTCTAATTACTTCGATGATAGCAAAGGGTGTTGGGGAGAAAGCATTACAAAGAAAAGATCCGTGGGGGAAAGACAAACCATTCTGAACCTCTTAATTCGGAGCTTTGAAACCAATATTGAAAAGCACTTTGGCAAGTGCTTAAATCTTTTCCTGTTTATAAAATATTAAGCTCATGCCCAGCTCTAGGTTCATGCAAAATTGCTTTTCCTGAAGTGGGAAAATAAGAATGGATATCAACAGGTAACCTAATAGACCTGTACTTGTAAAACCATGGCCAGATTGTATTTGAAGTATATTTGAAAAGATAAGAGCAAAAAGGCACTCACACGATCCAAATTTAATTTTCACCCAACAGAATATTTAGTCGTCAGGGATTCACCTACGCTTCTGGGAACGCACCAATGCCATGACCTGGGAGCTGAAGCAAGCTCAGAGGTGCCCACGCAACAGAGCAGTACAATGGACAGGCCGTAACTGCTGCACTGAATCAGTTAGCCCCATGCCAGCACTAAGAGGCACTTTAATTATTCAGGGAGCACTCCAGATTCAAACCAGTTGCAAGGAATTTTTGTTACATTAGCAGAAGTCCCTCCTGCATTCCCTTATGCCACATGATAATCCACACCTGGCACATCCTGGCAGCCATTCAACTGGATTCAATTGATTCTGCTGGGATATAAACCCTTGTTTTAAAAGGGATAAAGGCTGTCAAAGGTACTGCTTTTAATTCCCACCTATTATCTAAAATCACATCTAATACAAGTGCCAAGGAAAGCTAGGATTAGAACAGTAGGAATTTTGCATTTGCATACTTATATCAGCATAAAGATCTTACTCATTTTATCAGGGCTTACAAGAAAAGGCTGCAATTAAACAACACTGCCACAGCCAGAATCTCCTTATAGAGCTGATGTCGTGAAAAGATCAGCACAGCTTTCATATTAAGCAGACCCAGGAGGAGTAAGTTCTGCCTTAACCGACACTCCTTGCTCATGCACCTATGCACAATATTTTCTTTCTTGCCTTTGAAAAGAGGGACAACAAAACTTACATATATGCAGAGATTGAGAGCTGGAAAGAAGTAGTGACAGCAAGTCTTAACACATGCAATTGTAATTAGGTACAACCAAATGAAATATGGATGGATTGCTGCACAAGTTCAAGAAGTTTGGGGTGTGAGAGGACACAAAACAGGACGGTTTTCGTGAAATCCTAAGGAGTTGCTCCAGGAATTGCCAGAATTCAGGATACGGATTTCACACTACAAACACTGACAACAGTCACAAAAGGACGTGACCACAGAAGCTACCACGACCCCAGCCTGCCACTTGACAGCCGCGTGGGGGTGTGCGTAGGGCCACGTGTGCAAGAGCTGCAACAGCATCCTGAACTAGTGGCACCGACACCCCATCTGTTCGTAATGGCGTCCTTCACGGCGCTTGTAATGCTGCAGGGACAGCCTTAGCTTAAGCTACAGCCTACGTTTCTCTCTGGAAAAACGCTTCCCTTATAATTCCTTTCTGACTAGATTTTTCACAATTGTAAAAACAAGCCAAGCACAAATTTCACTAAGCTTCTCTAATTTCTGTTATTCCTATGAGTTTCATATTTGAGTCCTAGAGCTATCCAAATCTACTTCAAAAATGAATTCATTTTAAATCCATGAAGTATTTCAATTAACAGTAAAAAAATTTAAGCATCACTCTGGAAGCTGAATACATCTCTTCAATCACAAAGTAATTTAGTTAAAAGCTATTTGAAGACAAAACAATTCTTCCCTCCCCAAAATGTGGTCAAACCATTTCCTCAGCTTTGGCAGAAACCCTAGAAGATACTTTGCATTTACCTAAAGTTGCAGCTATGCAAACAGCACTATCTCATTCCTCTTGCAGACATACAAAAAAGTTCAATTTTTAAGTCAACAGGCTGCAGGAATGGTAGCACCAGCAGCACAAGCAGCAGGGTATTGGCAGTGACAAGATTAACATAAAGCTGTCTAAATACAGCATACCATTTAACTAAAATTACCTTGAAAGGATAGTTGTATTTAGTTACAATTGTTATTGCAATGCCACAATATGCAGCACATGCAAGCACACAAGTGTATCTGGGGCAGCTCTTTGCACATAATGGGTGTACAGAAGAACGTGACATTTAATATGCTGCTTTGAAATAAACATATTTGAAAGCCATGTCTGAAGAACACATGATAAAAAAAAATGATAAAAAAATAATGAGAAAGCTTTGGATTTTTTCACTGATACCTTTTGGTAGGCCTGAGCAGGCCTAGGCTTGATTTGGCCTAGGAAGAGAGCAACCATAACCCTGATGACAATAACCGAGTCTACCTGCTTGCTGCAATGTCCAAAGAGTAACAGTGAATGAAAAAGCAAATGCTTATGAGATACAACAAACTGCAGCTTTAGCTACTTGCAGGACTATGGTTTTCTTGGACTCTACATCATTGCACTAGGAGCATTTAAACTGCTCTGTGTCCTTACTCTCTCAGGAGAGAAAGGCACAGAGCACTGCTTTAGAGAATTCAGGTGTGGATCCTCTTGGATAGAACAGAGCTTTTATGTATGCAGTGCAACTCTCTCCATTGCTACCTCCAAGAAGGGTAACCATCTTGTAAGTTGTTACAACATGCAACAAAACCAGTCTTTCGGGAACTGCACAGATCTGTGCAACAACGAGACTGGGATGAGAAGTGCCATAAACAGCAGCCCCTGTAAAAAAATATGCATAAATGCCACTACAGTCTGCACATCAGACAGTCATAAGCATTTTACCATATAAGTTTATCATCTTTTATTTAATATATGACACTTAATGGCTGTATGGCTGTATGGCTGTATGGCTGTAAAACCTGGTGCTTGGCTGTGCATGTGCACCTTTATGTTCTGCCTCCTTTATGTTCATCTATGAAAGCTGGAATAAAAAAAAAGTCAGAGAAGCTTTCTGATACAGAATAGGCTGGCAGTATAAGATACGACAAATCAGCCAAGGTCCTTTGAGTTCTACTTACCCACCAAGTTCATGACGGCATGGAAGAAATTTAGAGGTTCTTGAAATTATCAAGAGAAGAGACTATAGTCTTCATATACTTCTACTCCTCTTGTCAACATCATCTACTAACATCTACCAACAGTGACAGAATCACAGGACAGAAGTCCTAACAAAATGGACCAACCTTTGTGATGGCCAGGTATTGTGTTTTTCAGAGGCAAAGTTGTTTTGCTGTCTTTCTGAAACTCCTCTCATGGGAATAATGCAAATTTACCTGCAAGTTGTAGTCCTGAAGGATTTTCACTAGCGAGTCTCTCAAATTAGGTATCTCCATGCCTTCCTTAATTCGGTGGATCAAAAGAATGGGATCAACATGCGTTCCAATATTGTTCAACAAACCAGTAATAAAAGCTGCCAAAACCAAAAGATAAGAAAATTAAGAAAAAATATCCAGCAAAACAACAGATGAAAGGATGTTTTATTGACAACTAAAAATACAGCTGCTTCTATAGCAGTTAACACTAAACGATAACATTGACAAACCCTTCATAAGTTTCTTGCAATTACATTACTTGAACATAGGATTTTAAGGAAGGAAGAACACAATTCACAAAACTTCTAAGATATACTGAAAAAGGATGCCAGAGTATGCAGAGTAAGTTAGGAAAAATACAAGGAAATAATGCATTTCAATCCAGTACAAAGGAGTGCTCAAGAAAAAAGAGCCATCAGATGAACTTTGTTACGTGAACATCCCTTTTTTTTATTTCAGGGCTTCAAAGTAAATTTTCAAGATTTTTCTTTTGCTTAAACAGTGCAACTGGCTAAAAGAAATATTAGGAGGAGGAGCCTTATGTTTTTTTCTTCACCTCCTAAAACTGAGAGAAGTCACTTGAATTTCTCGGCATAGGCATAGGCATGCATATGCAGACAGGACTGACAGAACTGTATGGGCTTTGAATCCCTTTGTCTCTAAAGATATATCACTAACTGTATTAATTAGTCTCATTTTTAGTGATGAACTGCCTTCATGTAGGAATTCCTGTTGGTCAGGTAACTTGAAAATATCATGTTTACAATGCAGTAATGGATCCTGGTTGCCTCTTTTTGACAAAAAATTAGTAGTCTAGTGATAGAAAGATATGTATTCTCATGCTAACTCTAGAAGATATTCAATCCTCCAGAAAAGGGGTCCTGGTAGAGACTTTAAAGACTTGTTTTTAAAGCCTCAAAACAGGTGAAAAACTTACAAAGCAGAAAGATAAACAGTTTCTCTTTTTTCTTAGTTGTATGAACTCTAAATCTGACCCCTGAACAAAGGAGATGTTACTTAAGAGATTCTGTCAGCATTTATCTGAATTTTAGTAGATGTTTGTAGGGCAAAACACACTAACAATTACAGATTTTGTTTGTCCCATAGAAAGGAAACTGCATAGTAACTTTACTTCATGGGGGAAGGGCAAAACAAACAGTTACATATTTCCTTTGCTCCACAGACAGAAAACTGCAGAGTTACTATACTGAAAGGGTATAAAGATACAGCTCCTTCAATTTTCAGATTTTTGAAGGGAAAACAGCTCCAGTAAACAGAATACACAACATTTTCATCAAGCCTGCAGACTGAGTTCTGGGAGATTTCTAAAATGTAGCTTTGTATTCTGTCATATTAAAAGCATGACTTTCTCATTAATTTTTGTTGTTAGAAACATAGTTATGCACAACTTAGGCATTTAATATTTGGTTAAGTACCTATTCTGTAGCAAGCCCAAATGTTGCCTTACTGAAAGAACTTAAGCTCAGCAGGACAGCTATGTTGTGCTCCACAAACCAGAACCCTTCCCAGCCTCTCCATGAAGATCTTCTCTAGCATGCATGAGGATAATTGAATCCTTCACCTGCATCTGCATTCCACAAAAAATACACAAGTGAGCCTGCTGGGAAACTATTCTGCTTACGTGGTTTGTCAATAGAATATAAGATGAGGTCTTCCCAAAGTTCCCCATCATCTTGCTCCTTGGCAAATTCAATAGCCTTGTCCACGTCATGCAGTTCTTCCATTATCATCTTCAAGGCACTGCGGCTGTTACCCATTCTGCCTAGAAGGACAAGAAGTCAGTCAAGTGATTAGGAATCCTAAGGCACTGAGCACTGACAGCTACTGAGCAAGTTCACATTTTCCTTTCCACAAGAGTATTAATAGCGTGAAGTTGCCTCAAACTAACTTGGTCAAGCACAAATCTAATCTCATTTACTTGTGAGCAAAACCTGAACGTGTGCTTGCAGAGTTTCACTGAACTGGGACCTGAAATCTTCCCTAGCTAGGTGTTAGGCCATGTGAAGGGGCAGGTAGAACTGCAGCAACACCTCAGTAACAACAGAGTATGCGCGTATGTATGTACACATGCAAACTGTAAGGTGATTTACCCCTTAGCAAGATCCTGCATGTACATGCTCAAATTGTGCATCTTAGCCCCATGGAAAATGAAAGGGTGGAAGATGAAAGAATAGTGGAAGCTCCGTGCTATTTTTTAAGCAAAGTCATGCCAAACTTATGCTTTTTTTTGTGGTCTCCCCCCTCCCAAACAAATAAGATCAAAACCCCAACTCTCCTCCCAACAAACCCAACCACCCCTTCTCCCACCAAAACAAACAAACAGAAGCACAAAAGCACAATAACACAATACATGAAGTTAAAGGACATTATAAATAGTCCGATGCTTTGTTCTGTTTTCTAAATCATGTTATTTAGTTGGGTGGTAGTAGACAACACATCACCTTTTCCCAGCCTAAGCTTGATGGCAAAACTAAAAGCTGCAGTTCAACACAGACATAGTTACTCACTCAGAAGATACACCGTCTCCTCTACAAAGTTCCTCTGTTGACAGATCTCAAGAGCCTGGAATTTAAGAGGAGTGAGAAGGGAAAGAGAATACAGGCAACAAACAATGTGACAAATACTACAAAAGGCTAAAATTTACTTCTTCATGAAGATGCATTACTCATTTTGACAGCATCACAGCTGCCTTAATATGCACTGTCAGGTCCTCTGGCATTTATTAACAGGAGAAATACGAAGGCTGTTCTGGTTCTCTCTCTGCAGGCTTTAATGAATCTAGGGGCAGTCTGAATGTCTCAGTCTAAATTACACCAATCTCTAATCTACAGACAATTTTTCTTCTGCTTCCAAAAGTTGGTTAATCCAAAAGCATTAGGGCTATCTTCCTCTAAAAGAGCTCTCTGGAGATCTCTACAGATGCAGGGCAACTTGACGGTCACTCATTTGTGACATGGGGTTGGCTGCAAACCTCTGGGATAACCCAGAAGATGAGGTTTCAAACATAACCCAGGTATGAAAGAATAAAGAGGAAGCTGCTCCTGCAAATTTGGTTTAAAGACCTCAGATACCACAGGCAGTTGTGAAGTCTGTACGTAGCTGACAAACACATAACAAAATAAATAAAAGAACATCCAAGCACAGGTGACAGTCATCCTTTTATCTCCACTGAGAAATTAAAGAACTAATTACTGGGTTTTCAGTCCACCTCAGTGTTGCACGTTACTGAACTTCATGCTCCCTCTAGAGGAAAATAGGGAATATAGATACACTTCTCTCAATTTATTGGATAAAACATTTGCTAAACTGCCTTTGGAAAACAGTGCATTACACTCAGGAAAGTTTTAAAGGATATTTCCTTTTGGACAGTGCACTGGAACCTGCTTAATACAAAATGAAAAAACCGGTATCTTGTACATTATGTTCCTGTTTTTATTTCCTTAGAACAATGATTTGTGGCAAAAAAAGCACATTACTGCCTATGCATGGTAAAAAAGACAAAATGACTAGTGAAGGGAAATTCAATAATGTCATTTACAGATATTCGTGGCCTCCTTCCTCCCTTCTTTAGCTTCTTGCTTTTTGAAAGATATTCAAATGCATTAAGCACAGTTAAAATGCCTCTTTCTTACATCACTTTCTTTTTTTCTCACCTCAGTCCCTATGGCATCACTCACTCCAAAAGTTCATTGGCATCATTTACACACAGCACTTTTCTGTACTGCTCATCACGAGCAGGCGAGCTACTTGCACCACCACTATAGTTTTTATATGTGAAACCATGATCACCCTAATAACAGACAGGGCAGAAAGATGGAGAAGTAGAGAGCTAAAAATAAAGTAAGCAAACATGGACAGGAGTCTGTGGTTGAAAACTTCTCAGGCTTAAAGCCTAAAAAGAACACAGAGATCATCTAGTTTTGTGCTGCAGTTGCACAAACAACAGAACTGAGCCCTGATAAAGTATTTTCGAGGGTCTCCTGCTGCTGCACAGAAAAGAAGGTTGACAAATGACAGGAGCAAGCAAAGAGTGGTACTAGGAATGGCACAAGCTCTGCTTAGAATGTCAGCTAGGTGAATTGAAGCATTTGATACTACACTGAAAATTATTCCATCAGTGTCATCACTGTATCCGCACACAGAGAGAACAGCTTCCAGAATGGCAGAGAAGAGCAGATGTTAACAGCACCAAACGCAAACAACAAGAGTGATGCAGTTGAAGAGGAAAATTTAAATTTCCAGTAAATTTCAACAAGTTTAAACAGCTGAAAGAAAAAAAAAAAGATAGACCTATTTTTTAAAAAAATTTTTAATATTTTGTTTCTAGAAGAAGCAGAAGGCATGCAAGGTAGAAATGTTAAGGATGGTGAAAACATGACTCTCTAAAATCTTTTGTCTATTTGAAAGTACCATAAAAAATATTTTCAGCTCTGCTGGCTTAGAGAGTGTTACATGGCTTTAATCACTGGAAATTTAGGACTTTAAGATCCAAAGATAAAAGCACTCATTAGCCTTCAGTTGCAGCTATTCAGTTTTGGACATCTAACTCTAGCTACCACTACATTTGGTAAAATGATTCTCGATCTTTCGCAAGCAGCACGCAGCGTCCAGTCTGAACTGGTGCTGAACTGTAGCTGTGCGGAGTTTAGCATGTCCACATTACAACATCCTCCCAGGCTTCAGTCCTGTGAGCCAAGGAAAGACTGTATCAGCCTTCAATCCGCAAAGCAAACCTCCATGTTCATCACAAATTCAAAATATTCCCTCCTTCGGCAGCAGAGGGCAGTAGCAGACACAAAAATTTATAGTTGAGACAAGCTACAGACTTAAGAATTGCGGGAAGCGTGTTTAGACCGTGGGCTTTACCTTTTCCAGCGGGCAGTGTGTGCTGTCTCTGAGAAAGGGCAATAGATTTGGACGATCATATTCAGCGTAAAGGCTGATCTGTTTCTCATGATATCGCTGTCCTTTATGGTGGTCTCTTTTGAAAAGCTTGTGCAAATACTAGGAACCAGAAAAGAGAGGCAGAACTCAAAACATTGATACAATCTTGTCTGGACTTTGCCAATTAAACAGCCCTGCTCAATAACTATGCCAGTCACAGAGATTAAATGCTAATTGCAAAGATTAATTTTATATATTTTTTTCTGAAGTATCCTCATCGCAGCAGCCTGCAAAACCAGCTCTGTGAAACTCTGCAAAGCTCTTGGGCTACAAGACTGCACTTCCTAGGGCTGCTTGCTAAAATCGGTTCTCTCTTACCTAACCCCTCTGGCTGCATGAGATCGATGCCCTGAGCCCCACTTGTATACAGCTGCAAACTTGTCTTCCTCCCTGATATGCAGCCCGACACCAGGGTTGCATATTACACATTCCACAGGCAACACCTTCAAACTAAAGGGCTACTCTCACAAAATGCACAGCCTTACACCAATACTGTAATTCTGCACAAACAAGAGCAATCCTATGAAGCTGCATCTCCAGAAACTGTCTTGGTGAAGCTGAAAAATGTGCTTCAGAGTTGTACTCGCTGTTTAGACTTATTTTGGGACAGGAAAAAATGAGGGCTACAAGCAAGAAAAAGTAACTGCCCAGAGAAGACCCGCACCTGTAACAGCATAAGGGATAGCTCGTTGTATGTTACCAAAGAGCAACATCTCACACACATACATTAAAAAGTTATTTTACTATTTTACAAATGCTAACGCCATGTTAAAACCAGCTTAGCAAAAGCAGCCACCTTGGCCGATATCGATCAATGAGATTTCAGTGTCACGTACACACTGACAAGACAACCACATCTATAAAAGATGCATCAGGAGAGCGCCCCAGGAAAGAATTTATTCATCTCAAAGAGAAACCAACAGAATATAGGAATGTTTACCACATGCTGTAGCTCAGGCCTGTTTTCTAATTCTTCGACGACTCTGTCGATCTGAAAGAAAAACAAATTAAAAGCAACAGCTTAGCAAGCCTGTGTTGAACACTGCATTCACAAGAATCAAAGAAGGATGGGCAACATGGGTAAGAATCACAGAATCACAGAATGGTTGAGGTTGAAAGTGACCTCTAGAGATTATCTAGTCCAACCGTCCTGCTCAAGCAAGGACACCTAGAGCACGTGGCACAAGAACATTGAAAACTATTCCATAAACTTTATACTCACGGAAATTTTATCTTCATTATCCAAAAGCATGTCTACTGCTTTCTAAAGTGAAGAAAAGAACACAGTTGAGGATCAGGTATGTGCATTGTCTCACTCTACACAGCACTATGCTTGTTTGCTGATGGATATTGTGGATAAACTCCTTTCAGTAACATTAATTCAGAGAGCAGTCTGCATAATGTCAGCACTCAACAACCACACTGCATCATGTATTCTTCTAGAAGGCTTCTCCTAAGTTTCTATACTAACACTACTGGGCACTTATGTCACAGATCAAGTTTGCCCTTTGAATCATGAGTCACATAAGGGCACTGCCCAATTCAATAGAAATATTTTTTGCCCTTTCCAGAAGGGAACTGCAAAATGATGGCTATTATATAGGAAGCACATGACACAACTTGCCCTGCAATGGGGTTCTTCTTGGCTCTCTACACACAGATACCGTTAACAGAAGGAAACGAGATCACATAAGAAGAGCAGCCACAGGAGTTCCTGTTCCGCCTCCTCTTCCCCACGGAGAAACTTTGTTTCACATCAAAACACAGTTTCCCAACAAAACTCACTCTATTTGTTAAACAAGAATTATACACTCGTTCTCTCACACAGTTTACAACTGCTCTATATCATCATAGAATATCATCTTTGGTACAGGTGGCCTCATATTTTAGCTCCAGTGCTGAAACAGCTGCACAGGACGTCTGCTTGACTTTTCACCCAAGGATCACATAGATCCTTTCCCCAAAGCTCTTACCAAAGCGCATTTCCTAAGGTTTTACCAGCTCGGAAGAAAGAAGATTACTCGGATTAAAATATAAAGGAAAAGTTAAATTCATAGGTCAATTATTCTATAAACTGTACAAATATTTCCTTTACTTTACAATGTATCTAGATACATTGTAATAAACCCATTATACATATAATAAACCCATGATACATATAATAAACCCATTCTTTGTCTCAAAACTGTCTATAGCTCATTCATTTTTTAATCAGTTTGAACACCTCTAGTTGAAAGCGAATCTAAGAATCATTAAGTCACCATACCTCTGCATCAAAGTCCATGAGCAGAACAATTTTGTCTCTGATAGAACTGAAAAGATTGTGCTTGTGGATCAGCTGGAAGACATCTTTGTGCCTCAGAGTTAGATATATTTCCAAGGCTCTTCCATAGCGCTGGTCATAAGTATACCTGATCAAAAAAGATGCGGTGATACACAATATGATTCCACATATCTGAATGTAGTAAAATCTCCTCTGAAAGAATATATATCTCAAGACTTTGGGACAGACTGCAACAGAGCAATAGGCAGTGAGCCCAGTCTCTTCAAAGACGCAGTACGAGGAGACCATGGAAATCTGGCTGAGAGATCTGAAATGCAAACTTCACAACAGGGGCTTCCTCTGACAACAAAACATGTACAGCAATGTCAGTTATTTGCTTTGGAATAAAAATAGCAAACCTAATCTCATACCAAACTCTTTGCCTTTATATCCCATGTAAATTCCCTAAGAAAGGAAAAGAATTGCTAAATTGTGCAATCAGAGGAGTGGAGATATGGCTGAAATTAGATAGAATGCAGCAAAGTAAAAGTTCTATCAAGAGAGTTAGTCAGATATTTATAAGCAATAGGATATTACTGTGTTTACCTTTTTCTTTTTTTTTTGTAACAGTGTAAAATTGTACTCACAACTCTGCAAGTGTTCTCAGCAAAGTCCTATTCTGCGGGTCTTTCTTCAGGTGGTCCACTACAGCTTGAACTATGATTGTGTTGTTGTAGAGATCTCCAGGCCACTCTTTTATCAAGGTTGCAAACCCCTAAAAGTATAAAGGATAGTAAAGAAATAGAAAGAACTGCCTAAGGAACATATCAAACATCAAAGTCTCATCTAAGCCTCTGAGACGGTACCTGCTGCGCTTCCCCTCTAAGCCATTTTTACGTGCCCACAGACATAAACAGTGGAGAACACAGACATTTCTTCTTGGGCAACATTATTAAGATTTATGAAGCTGAGTCTTTTTCAGGTGCTGCATGTTCTGTGAAGCAGTTTTACTACTTGTGCGGCGTTAAACTAATTAGAAATAATAATGTTCATACCAATCCTTAAACATATGAGTGCTCTGAAAAACATTCTACTTATTCATTTGAACACTGAAAAAAAAATCCATCTTTTTTCTATGCTAATTAGTATTTAATTGGTCACTGACGATCTGTTTGAATGCCGCAGAGAATTTGCTCTCTGATTGCTAAGCTGCTGAGGGTGTTTTGCTAGTGATAACCACTATGGACACATCAGGCAGCCATACCTCATAGTCACTTTCCAAAAATTCATGCAGGACCATTTCATAGATAAGAGGTTTCAAAACTGGATCCCGTCTGGGCAAGTAGCGACTAATTGCCTATAGGAGCAAAAAAAAAGAAAAAAGTCAGAGGTTACAGTTGCAATAGGTTGACTACAGGGGATAAAAAAAGACTATTGTAAAACACACACAATAATCCCGTCCCCGAACACGGCTGGTGAGAAACATTATATATGCATGTTTTAAGCAGCATGCTAATGTAATTTCCTTTAATGTGGTACATATTGAAACTTATTTACCTGGGAGACCTTTCATTATAAAAACAATGATAAGGTGTTCACTGAAATGGGAAAATCAGCTGTTTTCCCGTTCCTTACAGAAGCTCAAGTGTTCACTGCCAGTTGCTAGAAAATAAATACCATATAAAACCCTTCTGAAGAGGCAAGTTTCCAAAGTCTATTTTGACCGATATTGCTATTTTATCTCGTAGAACAATATAAGCATTCATTAGTTGAGTGCATACATATAATTTATGTCATGTGAAGTCACTACATTTAATGAAGAGTTCTGCCTCACTAGCTCTTTCTGCTTACCCAAACAAAAATTAACTTGAGAACACACCTTTCTATGGGGAGGCTGCACGAGCACGGTCTCCTGCTCTACAGGAGTTGCTAAGGAACTGCCTGCTGGCAGTGGGAAACGAGAGCCCAGGCAGGATGAACTGCTCCGTATCGGGACATTTGAGCATGGGGTCCCATTAGCACTATTACCATAGCACTATTACTGCCTGCCAAAACGAACCCTGCCACGGCCAGCTGTGTTGGGACCTTGGGGGTTGCATTGGAAGGTCCAACATTGAGGAAGTTTTCCCAAATATGTGTAGGTATTGCATACTGCCTGCTAGTGATGCATGATGCGGTAGCATGGTGTTACTAGATTTAAGTTGTTGAATTGAACAAAGTAGGAAAAACAGCATCTCGATAGGACATTGTTTGTGCTGCAGCTTTATGAACAGCAGTGACTGTTCACAATAAATTCTCCTAATATTTAAATTGAAACAATTGCCTGGAGTTGCCTGTTTCATGAAAGCCATTCATTTGTAAGTGAAAAAGGACATGAAAATAAAATACCGATAAAAACATTTTTTTAATGGCTTTAAAAAATTAACTGTTCATCCCTCACAGGACACTTCTCCCTGCTGTTCGAGCTTGGCTTGCCTTCCAAAACACAGCATGAAGCCAGCATCAGCTCCCACCATCTGCTACAGAAATTAATAACTAACTTGGGGCACTGTGTCCCCAGCTGCCATGGGGAATCAAATGCCCAAGCCCCCCTTCATCCACAAAGGAAGAAAATAATAACGCTGGCTATGAGCTGAAGACTCCAAGGAGGGGGACACACTTAAACTGCAGTTTTCACATTCGCTTTCTACCTTCCTGCCACGTCCAGAGTAGAGAGCCCCATGCCAGGCTTTGTGGAGCCCCTCGGCTCGCGTTTCAGCACACGGCGCGGCTGCCTCGGGACACGGGGCCCAGGCTGTCTGGGTAGGAAACCTCTCCTGCCTGCAACTCCGCTGCTCCACAGGAACACCTCCTCTTGCAGTTTCACCTCTGTTCTCCAAGAGAGCGAAGCAGCCAGGCTGTTTTCAGGCCCAGGCACCTAGCTGAGCTAAGACCTGTGCTGAAGGCTACAAACTCTTCCTATTTTATTATTAAGCAGTAGTTCAGGAGAGAGGGTCATATACAGAGAAAAGCAGCATTCAGGATACATTTGCACCAATTCCTGAACCACATTCTTGACCATAGAAGGTGACTTTAATAGAAAGAGGATACTGCAAACAGAACAGTTTGCTTCCTTGATTTCTTCTTAAGAAATGCCTCTAGACTTGTGATGGACACAGCTATCGAGGTGGGGTGCCCCTGAGAAATCCCACATGAAAGCTAGCACAAGCCATTCTCAAACGCCTCACCGGTCAAGACCAAACTGCAAACACTTATTCCTCAAGAGAGTCCCCACGAGATGAGAAAGGCCAATGGGATGATGTTGCACTGTGCTAGGCCCACCCGGGTCAGGTGAAGGCTTTGCCGTGTCCTCTAGCCTCCGGCTGCTCCTCCTGCACCCGCTGGCAGCTGCTGTGTGCGGGGCACAATGGAGCACATCCCCGTGCCCCGGCTGCTTCAAACCCACCCGCACCAGCACTGTGCGACGAGACGCCCGGTCTTACACAAAGCGACTCCAGCACAAGTGCGCCATTCTAGTGAGGAAAGGGCTGGAGGAGGAGCGGAGGGACTGCTACCAGGCTACAGAACCTTGCGATAACTATAGCAAGGTTTGCTGCAGGAAATCCACCGAAAACACAAGAGACACCCCGATACCAAAAGGCAGCCTCTGGTACCTAAACCATTCTAGCATAGACACTCAAAAAAACCAAAACCAAAACCAAACAAAAAAGTAAAATAAATCTGAGCAAACATAAAATCCCCAAACCCCTTCTTCAGGAAAATAAGGTGTAAACCTTTAGTTTCTATGCCACCTTGGCTAGTGGCAAGCCATGCTATACTGGAAACATCACCTTTCAGGCTTGCCCTTCCACATGAGAGGAAAATTCTTTAAGAGAGCTTCTTTTCAAAATGCAAAAGTAAGTGCTGAGATTAACAGTGTGAATAAAATAAATATCCCAAAGTGAAGGGTGCACCATCCACAGTGAATTTCACTTACTGATGCCAGCAAACACGTTGTTAGATATAGTCTCCTGGTCTGTACCAGAAGTCAGTATAGGCTACTTTTATTCTTGTACTTACTATCTGCTTGGTTGGATAGACAGGCACAAGTTCCAAGCAACACAAAAGGGAACGCAAGCATCTTTAGGAACCATTTTATTCAAATCTGACTTTATTTAGTTAATTTTCAGGGTTTTAGTTAGTTAATCTTCATAATTTTCACAGGGCTTTAGTAACTAGGGAAAAGTTTTATGTGATTGTAATAGAAAAAGAAGAAAGGCGTATTCCAGAATTGCAGATTCAAACTGAATAATGTAACATACCGCACCTTACCTCTTTCTACAGTCAGCTTTCAGAGGATTGAAAACAACTAACTGTTTAGAAAGGCAGCAATTTAACAGAGATGTTTTTGCAACAAACCTGTAAATATTTTTGCATTTTACAGTCTGCTGGATGACTTAAGTGGGGATAAGAAAAACATTCAGACCCTTGCAGCTGAAAACAAAATAAACCCAGATGGACTAAAAAGCAGCGTATCAAAATTTCACCTGTCCCTGCACTCAAGTCCATTATTGGATTGAAATAAAAGAGAGACATGAGATTTCACCTTCCAGTGTGGCACAGAGTGCACCAAACCACTAAGAACTCATACCCAATGCAAAGCTGTTCCTGCACCGGCACGACTCTAAAACAAAATCCAGGCATTTCTGAAAACCATAACGATGAAACACTTGCGCTCTCAGAAGAGAATTAAACAGCTCAAAAGCAGCAAGAGACTGCATGCTGTGATATTTTAATAATATGTCCTTTTTGGCTCATTGACTTTGAATAGGAAGACATAAAACTCAGAAATAAAAGTACCTGCGTTACCAACAGGAGTGTGCATAATATTTTCTACTGTTTGGCAGTGACAGCACGATAGCCTTATGTCCCAGGCAATTTATTAACTGAGAATCTCTCATTAAATGTGTACCCTTCTGGCAGCTGGCTTGCGACCAGGGAAAACAGAAGACAGGGCAGAGTGCTCCTCTCTCTTGACAACATTTCTAGCAGACAGCATAGGTTTCCCCTGTTGCTTTGCAATTTAAGTCTTTTTTGACAAGCGATTTAACTATTCTTTGATAAATACAGCTGTGGCGCTCTTGTTGATGGACTTGAATGTTCAGGGAAGGCCCTCATCCATACAGCCTCTGTTGCTTAAAAGACTTGGGACAGGACTTTTCAGGACATACTCAAATGTAGCACGGAAAAATGAAAAACAAAGATCAGTGGGAAGAGCATATCTAACTGTAAGCATCTTTGAAACTAAAAGCCTTAGGGATTTGTCTTTCCTTGTGGGACACTGAAAGTTAAAAACAGGCACGGAAGTACTTGTATGTGCTATGTTCTCTGGCCTGTTTTGAGCCTTAACAACATCTATGTATCATCCTAAAGGAGAACTGTGTAACTAGAGATCTTGATCAGGAATGTCAAGAACAGCATCATGTCTTGCTACCACGCCACATGCATAAGATGTCGAGTCATTAGATATGTGATGAAAATGAGCAGAAAATATAACAAACTAGTTTCACAAGTTCCAAAAATGCAAGCTAACTTACCTTAAGCTGCCCTATTTCTTTAAACTTGTAAACTTCAAATTCCCACAGGTCTGCGTTTTTGCCAAGAATTTTCTGGCACTTTCTGGAAGGCAGATGAGAGGCGAGAGAACAAAGGTAGGTACACAGAATAATACAAATGTGACAGCTTAGTGCAAGGCATCCTTTCCCCTTTCTTCTCCCCATCAGGACACTCGCAAAGGTCACATATTTTGGCAACCATTGCTTCAGGCGGGGTACGGCAGCTACTCCTCCTTTCAGATCTTATCTGCTCAATTTTGTTGCCTCTAAGAGGACCTGACTGTCTACTCTGCATTCGCCCTTTCTGACTTGAGCCATATTATTACAATTTGAGGAATTTTTAAATCCCTGCTGAATAATATTAACCACTTAAAATTCTAAACATACATATGTGCACATACATGTACATGAAGACACAAATCTTACCTAATTTCTGAGCCTTACTCTGGATACCCAAAACTGACATTTTTATTTACACTCATGTAACCACAGTTTGCTTTCTGTGTTACGTGTGTTGACATCCGTAAGCTTAAACTCATCGACTTCCACACTAAACATCACTTTTGAAGATCTCTTGTGAGTCTGAGGAATAAGGATGTACTTTCAAAAATATTTATGTCTCAACTCTTTACTTAAGATTGGTTACAGAACTTTTTGGTTCGCTTCAGGCAGAAAAATAAGGACACTAACATATCTGTATGTTTTGAAACTTTCGGTATTCCAGAGCACCCGGAATATCTCCATCTTGACATACTTCTAAATCAGTAAGTGCCTTTTTTTTCTTTATTTTTTTTCCCCTTTACACAGAGACATTTAACCAAGCCAAAAAACCCTTTAATATTAAAGTTACCGAGCAGCCAGGTCATATTCTCCTTTCTCCACGAGGTGATTTATATAGGCCAAACCAATGTCCTAAAGAGAAAGGGGATAAAAATAAGTCAGTACAGACAAAAGTTTGGAACTTTAGGTACTTCACTGCCACAAGGACTATTGTTTCAACTATATTGTTGGACTTAGCATCAGTCCTAAGTGGGTACTACCAGTTTTCCACGAGCTTTAGGGCCCACAAAAGAGTAGACACAAGATACCTGCCTAAGCCACCCACGCTTTTTTTTTTAATTATTATTTTTTAATGTTTTATTCTTTTGTTTAATTCTGATAAACTTACTGACCCTGGGAAAGCCACAATACTTCCACACAGTTCAAAACACACATATGATCACAGAGTGCTTGTATCAGTTATCTCAAGAATAAAAACACCAGGAATAGCATGAAAAACCTTCTTTCTCCACACACAGAAAGTTTGCATCAGATTAAAAATAGTATTTACTGAGAAATTTTGAGAAAAATAATATTTTTGAGTAGAAAAAATAGTATTTATTGAGTTATTGTAGTATGTGCTACTACACAAAGTAAAGGAATTACTGATAATTTAGCAGACAGCTCTTTTCATTAGCAGAGAACAGAAACTAGATGAGGTAACAGGCTTTCACAACTAAAAAGCACTAAATCATACTGGATGGTTCTGCCTGAAGATCTGTTTTCATTTATGCAGTACGTTCCCCTTAGAGAAGTTTATCATACTGCCCTGCTGTAGAATTCTTTGTTAGGCACTTAATATATGTATTTTCTCAAACAGCCAGGCCTTCCTCAGTAATCCCATCAGTGGTACAAAAGTCAATACAGGCCAGTATATCTGCTGCATACCTTTAGAGTCACAGCATTAAAAACACAGCACTGCCAGTTACAAAGAAGGCAGCACAATGACAAAAACAAATTGCCTTCATTCGCAACAAAAACAAAACAATTGGGAAGATTTTCTTCGGCGCAGCATTTTTGGTTTTTTTTTTTTTTTTTTTTTTTTAGTCAAAATCCTGTGGGCCAACACCCAAGTGACCAGAGAAGACAGTAAAGGAATGGGGCTATAGGATCTCCGGATTTATATTATCCTTGAATTCAATTCTGCTGAAAATGTGCAGAGAAGCTCTGATCATAATTGCAACTGGTAAAATACTGAAGAACTGACTTGTTGAGTGCTGTGTCAGTGGTGTGGCCATGGTAGGCAGGGAAAGTCCCTTTAAATGTCTATACCACTAACCCTTAACTGCAGGTTTGACATTGACATTTTTTTTCTTCCTCAGTATATTCCAGGGCTTTTGCATTAGATGCCAAACACTTAAAGAGCTGTATATATTCACACTGACTTTTGTCCTAATGGAACAATATTTTTTTGCACACTAGGAAAAAAAGTGCTTTTTCTTTTTTTTTTTCTCTACTGCATTGCCTTGACCTTCTTTAGGAATTCTTTCATTTTTTCGCAAGGCAAAGAAAGCAGCTAAATCATGCAACCTCTATGACAGTGGGTGTCAAGCTATTAGGTCTTGACCCAACTTCTCGATTACACAAGAGGAAAAGAATTTTTAAGATGTATTGACATGTAACATGCATACTACAGTAGTAATTTGGCTATAAGTTAAACACCTCAACTAATATTTTATACAGAAGTACAACACCTCATATTTAACAGAGCAGCAGAAGCAGCAGAAATATCGATGTGTTCACATCTAGATCAATTTAAAAGACCGCTAAAACCCAGCAATGTTCTTGTGGCTTAGCACTATCTGCCCCTGCTTCTACCCCAACTTTTTAAAGCACCAGTATGCTGTGTTGCTCTGTGAAGGAATTATAAACATGGGGAAATAACTATATAGGAGTTATTAACTAGATATGCAAGAAAATGAGAACTGCAAATTAACATGAGATACCTAGATGTGAATCTTCAACTGAATTTTAACAGGATTTAAAAGGTCTTCCATTTAAAAGGTCTCCTGCCAAATCCTGTCACATGTACAAGCTAAAAGTTAGAGAGGAATATGTCACTCCCATATCCATGCTCAAATATTGCAAAACAGGGTGTGACTTGAAACAGCAGGAAATTTAATACGAAAATAAAAGCAAATCAAAAAGTCCATCAGCAGCAAAGTGCAGTTCTCTTTAATGGCAACAGCACTCATAAAATCCAGATCCTTTTCTGTTTCACACATTAATATTCTTGCTTCTGCAGCTGAAATCAGGAAATTGACCGCAAGTTGGAGTCAACCTAACAGATATTGTCTCCTCTGGTATGGAACAGGGATGGATTTGTAGCATCTCACAGGCTTGTGAAAGAAATCAAATGCTTTGTTTTGAAAAAAAGTTTTGAGACTTACCAAAATCTTGTGTTTCTTTATGGTTTTCTGACTTATCTCAGCTGCCATCAAAGCTTCCTATAGTCATAAAGTAGAAAAAAAGACATACTAGCCAAATAAACAAGACTTCAACACACACAGCTCTAGAACTGCATATACCCTCTATTTTTCAGAGCATGGTGTTTGAAGCACTGGAATTTTTAATGCCATGGTTGGATGAACAGCTCTGAATTCATACTCAAAGCAAGCAGTCAACCAAAGAGAAAACTATTTTTGTTTCCATCTGGGTTCACTCCACATTACTATATTAGGATCAAATCTCAAGACTACAGTGCAACAGACAGTGCAATCCCATTGGATCATTTTCAAATGAGACCTCTTCACTAACAAAATCTGGGAAAAAAAAATCATTGGGAAAGGAGAGGTGGGGTAAAAGGTGCCTTTCTGTCCCCAACCCCAAATGCCTTCTCCTGGAAGAATGATTTATTTTTTCTTAAGTGCCACTTGCTGTTCTTCTACCTCCTGCAAAAGTACAGAAAGAAACCTGGTACTTTTACAAAGGAAAATGAAACCTTTAACAACACGAGTTATCTACTACCTTGAATGGCTTTCATGGAGAGACGCGGGCACAGCCTTCCCTGGCAAATTACTGGAGTCTTTGGGAACCAAACACTGATTTACATCAACAGCAAAACAGCACTCATTGTATGAGTTTGCTACTCAGAAGGGAAATCATCCACAAGGACTTGCACAAAACTACATCACGAATGCCACAACTGCATTAATAAACAGAGCAAATGTTGAATGTCTTTCCCCTCCTCTTATTAATCTAAGCATTCAGTAGATAACTTTATGCATTATACTAAGTACCCACAGTGAACAATTCCAGGATATCAGAATCCGGAACAGTGGATACATGTTGATATTGCCTATAGGGATTATCAGCATTATTGTAGGTGTTTAAATACATATGCTTAAAATCTACCAATATTAAGAAAACTAAGTACTAAGTTGTTTTCTTTCAAGGAAGCTGCATATCTTTGCTTTTTATGATTAGTTTTGCTTCTTTCTGAGTGAAGTTACTTCCACCTACCTATTTACACCTAGAGTTCAGGCCTGTTTTATTTAGTTTTGAAACGTTTCAACACTAGGAGTAATGCAGAGCAATGCACACTGCCTTAATGCACCACACTTGCTCCATAGCAGAAGTAGTTTATAATGGGAAACTCCAATATCCCCCATCAAGTCCATCCTTTTTCCCCGCTTCAGTTTGGGCACATGTAGAAAAACAGCTACATAGCTCACTAGTTAATTACTGCTTTAGTAATCTAAGGTACCCAGCTCTAATCAATTGTTAGAGACATCTAACACCTTTCACATCTGATGGTGAGAGCAGTATTCACTGCGTCTAATTCAGCTACTTCATTGGGGTGAAATTCAAAGCCTTCTTCCAGCTAGAAATCTTAGCTGTCCCTCAGAGACCATGGAGGGGAGCAGCAGTCCCTGTAGAGGTTGGTTCAAGTTTGAACCAAGTTGAGGGTACAAGGTGCTTTACAGCAAAGGTTTATCCTTGCATGGACAGCACCCTCCCTTGCAAGCATTTACGCAGTGAGTACAGGAACATGCTCACAAAGCTGCCCTTCTAAATCAGAAAAAGTCTGAAGAAATGAATGTTGTAAAGATTACTTCATATTTCTTCTTTTCAAGAAGCCAGTCAATGTGGTCATCCTGGTCCCGTTCTTTAGCCACAACTACATCTCTTGGGCTGATGATATAAAAAAGTGATTCACCTTCCGAATACTCTGCAAATGCACACACAATTTTATTATTATATTTTACTAAAGTAAAGCCCTGTTTTCAATACACATGTGTTGGGGGTGAGAAAGAGGGAATAAGAAAAGGAGAAGCAAGCAAGACAACAAAGCTACTTCTGCAGAACATATTTGTTTGGGAAGCTGTATTCTCCAATAAATTAAAACTAGTTTAAATGGCAAAACAGCTTTCAAAGAAAATACAACAAAAAAACTCCACTAAAGCTTATTGCAAATTCCGATTCCTCCAGTAAGTGTAAACTTTATGATGGTTTAGAACACACTTTTATACTTTTAGAGGACTATTAGACTACATAGCCTGCAATAAAGTTATCCTCCCCATCAAGGTCAAGGCCATCAAAAGCACAAACGATGGATGTCATAACCCCTGGGGACACAGCACATCATTACAGCAACGCGTTTGCAATGCTATAACTTAAGGATATATGTATAATGCATTTGCTTATACCATAAGCCTTTATTTTTGACTAAGCTCAAAGTAAAACACACTCAAAGTTAAAATCAAGCACAGAAGATGATTGCTCAGAATAGTTATGTTTTCTGAAGAACCCATGAAGAAAAACTATCAATATTTTGTAGATATGAGAATGAAACCCATCCACTCTCCCTTACAAATATGTGCTTACAGATACACTCCCCTACTTAAAAACTATGCACAAAATAATGCTTTTTTCAAAGTCATCTGAAAAAATTTAGACCTGTCAAATGAACTAGAATATGCACGAAGAAAAGCAGCACAACTGTGGGCATCAGTGTGCCGCCTGGGGACAAGTGTAAAGCAATCCCAATGGAATGGCCAACTCTCGACAGGAATCAAGAGGTTGTGGTGGTCAAGAACAGATAAACTAAATCTCTAGTGCCTTAAGGGCATTGATGTAGACAAAGAGGTCTGCCAAGCCTACTATTTAAGCTGTTTAAAAAACAGATTCAAAGATTTTAAAAACCAGAAGGAATGGTTCTATATAACACAGGTGATATAATCTTCACTAAGAAAATCTGCCTCAGCCTTGCAAAGCATTTTTCTGAAATACAGCACATATATCAGAAAATGATCCTATCTTCACTCAAAACAAACAGAAGAACTCATAAGTGATAAAGAATTCCCATGCTCTCCAGTACATATTCTGCTAAAATTTAGTCTTCTTGATCATTACATAATCAAATGCATCTTCCAGGCAGAATTTGCCAAGCTCCAGTTCTTGTGCATGAGATTTTACCTTTCTGATATCTGCTATATATTGATAGCTTTATCAATACAGACATGCTGTCAGATGCATCTTACTATTCAAATGACATTTATTCCACCTTTTGCTCTAAAGCAACTTTCCCTCACAGTGTCATTCACATCACTATTTCTGAAGACATAAATTTGTCCAAAGAACCCCAAGAGCTCTTGCAGATCACACTGAATGAGTCTTTGTCAAAGGCACTGCCTTCTACGGTACCAGTGCATTACATGAGGTATATATCGCTCCCTTTCCAGTACATCTCTCTTACTATATGGCATTACAAATTATGATGTTTAAACATGTCCCTCTTTGCAGGCAAAGCAGATTGTTGTTCTCTAATGCGAGAGGTCTGTGCTGATTTCCACCTTACACTTAGGTCTCTGCAATTGGGTCACAAGTTGTTACGGGCAGTTATTCAAGCAGATGTTACAAAAGTGAAACAGTGATTGTTAATAAAGAAAGTCTTTCTGTTTTTTTAAACTAAGTTATGAAAACAAAACAAAGTAATATTAAGGTCACCTACCTAAATGATAATCTCTACACTCATTTTCTTGGAATCCTCTTACTGTTAGCGCGTCCGAAGAGATCTCCTCACAAGATTCAGGTAGTGGCTGTACAATATCCAGTCTAGGTCTTGCACAACATTCCATCTCCTAGAAAAACATAAACATCTTATTTGTATCCTGCACTGTTTACCTTACCAATAGCTGCCACAGATGGCAATCAACCAGTGCACCCAGCAAGCACTGGAATTCCAAAATTTAAGTCAGGTTCTCAGGCGAGGTTACGCTCTATGAAACAACGTTATTTCAGTGCCAAGTGGAGTTTAAAATTATACTTTTAAGCATCTAGCAGTAATAGCAGGAAAATTAATTCTAGATTAACCTAATCCCTTGGTATGCTGCTGATCTTAAGTTACATGAACTTGGGAAGTGTAATGTAGGTCTTTTTGTTAAGATGACATAATAGGTTCTCATTTTCTATCCAGGGAAAACATCATCTACCTGCAGTCTTAATTAAGCCAAGCTCTAAGAGAATCCTTTGTTATAAGTCAGGCTATGAATTAAAACTAAGCATAGAATTAAAGAACAAGTTGACATAAGAAGAGACTTTCCACTGATTTGCCTTACTTAATTGGCAGTCTTATTGGCAGACTCATATCTTTTCCTAGTTTAACTGTTCCCATTGAAAATGAAAAATGAAAAAAAAAGAAAACCAAGCAAAGTTGTTCTAAGTACAAATCTGATCAGATATGTAACAAATTAAAAGTTTTCATCTGAGAACTGTTCAATCAAGCATCAAGACCACCACACAACCCAGGGGCACTTCTGCTGTAGGCTCGGCCAGGTAGGGCTGCGCTGAGCCTGGGATGCTGCTCTGGCCATGCTGGGGCAGAGTCATGGTGTCAGAAAGAAAACTTCTTTCCTTGCCATAATTATTGGGAGGACAGAGAAGTTATCCACGGTTTGCTATTTGTTTTGGCTTTTCCTGTTTCCTTGCTTTAAAGACAAATTAAAAACAAACACACGACAAACCTCTTTGCTATGTTCTATTAGTGTCACACTACCTGAAAGTCTTCCTTTATCTTTCTTTTCTGCAGCAGCCAGGCCGAGTTTAACCTTTTTCAGTTACTACCTGCTTTATGCCAGCTCTCCTCCAATGCTACTTTCCTGTGAATAACAGCTCCCAATTTCCTTGCTTCCTACCTTCGGCCAACCTTTCCTCCCCCTTCCTCATCCCATTTGTTTACCTCCTTTCCTTTCACTGACTCCCAGGCCCTAGCAGGCTACCGCATGGGCTCTCTTGGGAAGCACTGCCGTGACATTATTTTTCCCCTTAATATAAATAAAGAAATAATAACGCGACGCCCTGCAGCGGGGCCGGGAGCGAACCCTATCGATTTCAGCAGCCTGGAGCATTTGTTTGAACCTACGGCGTTTCACTGCCTAGCAACCCGCGCGCGGAGTTGCTTAGGGTTACTATGGCGATGATCGGGTAGCGCAGGCATCCCATCAAAGCGATGATCAAGAGCGTCTGCCACTCCGGCTCCACAGCTGCAAGGACTTCCGCTGCTCCCTCTCCTTCATTTTCCAGAGCAAAGTAAAGGCAGGAGACGGGCTCTTGCTCTCTCAGTGAGAACGCCAGGCAAGAATTCTCAGGTCTGCATGCCCATGCAAACACCTCCCGGTGCACACTAAGTAATAAGCCATCTATCCCACCCCTGCCACACTAACTCCTGTTGCTGGAGCTGGTCAACTTCACTGCTCTGCTCGCTTCTAACAGGCGATATCTGCAAGCCCTGCCTGTGGCTGAAAAAAAACTTCATTTCTTCTGCTATGCAAAAAAGTAAAAAGGAGAGACAAAGAAAAAGGGGAAAAAAAAAGAGGGGAAGAAAAAAGAAAAAATATATATATAGGGAAAGTATCTAGTGTGACTTTCTCTGCTTGCTGCAAGAAGCAGAGGAAAGCAGACAGGACTTCTAAAGGACAAATACATCAGTCTTCAACATAACCCCTGCCGACCTGACTGGCTCAGTCGGGGAAGCTCCAAGCGCTGCTCCCTCCGCGCTCCCTCCCTTCCCGGCCGAGGCCCCCGACCATGGGGCGGTTTTCTGCTGTGAGGAAACTGGAACAAGGAGAATTACCGTTTTCTCTGAAATCTCCTTTACATAGGAAAGTACAACCAGCTGGTCACAGAGAGGGGCAAGTCCGCTGATATGGAATTCAGTTTCGAACTGGAAAACTGGAATACAGGAGAGGTAACAGATTAGGTAAATAAACGAGTAAAATTCACTCCCTGAGAAACACAGACCACTGATTTCTAGAGGCAAAAAAGAGCACACAGTAGAAGCACTTCAGAGAAACGTGGACCCAATATGTATAACAAACCTACAGACTTCCCCGTTGGATCAGCAAGATGATGAAAAATTGCATTTAACAGATTAAATTCTGCTAAGGGTTACAAAAGGAAAGGTCTGCGCTTCAGGACATGCTGGAGATGAGACATGTGAAATGAAGGGTCAGCTAGATTTTCAGTAATCACATTGGGGAGAAAAGGGAAGGAAAAAAAAAAAAAGAAAGAAAGAAAAAAACCAAAACCCAAACCAAAATAAGTAGGCAACATACAAAACATCTTCTTAGGTTAGCACAGACGTATCAAGACATGCAGTTTTACAGAATCCCACATGCTTTATCTACTGGTATTGGTATGACATATAAAGCAAAGATCATTAATAATTTATCACTGCTTTAAACAGCACAGGAAGATTTACAGATACACCATTACAAAGAAAAGAAATGGTTAAAGAATAGTCCCTTGTTCACAAAGCTGAAAATAAATTTCCTAATATTGCTCCTAAAATCAAGGCATTTAAATACTGACTATTTTGGGAAAGAGACAGAAAAGAGAGCTGACTTGTATTTATGACAGGCTTCTTAAAACAGAGATCTGCCACAGAAATAACTTTTTAGGTTTTAATTCTGCTGGTTTTAAAGTGCAAGCACCAAATATTTGAGGAGGTTTTTGTTGATCGAGCCTAAACCACAATGATGGATTTGATTGTATTTGAAAAAAGATCTTTGTGAAAGCTTGTATGCATATCGAATGCATCACGAATTTCTTCTAAAATCTCTCTTTAAGAGAAACCAAGCATATAAAAAATATCTTCCTTGCTTACTAACTAGCAAGCTACATTACCAGTATCTACCGTTTCCTTTAACGGTTACTAATCACGAAAACAGAAAAAACAGCATAATGACAGCAAAAATGATTTTCTTTAACTAAGATGATTCCCTTCCTGCTAAAGAAGAAAACAATGCCATCAAGTAAAGCACAGATTTGACAGCTGTCGCGATGATTAAGCAAATACCATTTCCCATTTAATGCCTGTAAACACTTGGACATCGTTGGCAGACAAACGCACGACACCGGGATAAAACACGGGACCTGCTCCGGGAGGGAACAGGCAGACATTCGTAACCCCCCACGCAAATATTCTGTCCTCGCCTGCAGGACGGGCTCATGAGGTTCTTCGAACGGGGGCACATGCGGCCGAGGGACAATTTCAGAACAAGCCACGTCAGAAACGTCTACGTAGGACATCTTACCTCCAGTTTGCGACTCAGTATTTGGGGGTTTCAAAGAATAGGGAAGATGGGCGGCACAGGTAACAAGGGAAAAATAAAGTCAGACCCAGAACACTGCTTCGAAGGACAGCAAAGAAAAATTGACAGTTCTAAAAAGTAAGAATAGATATCCACTCTTAAGGGCATAAAATGCTGATATTTGAATTTGGGGAGCAAAAACAGTAGGTAAACAGTATCTCAATAAAGATTACAAGGACAATTTAAAAAAAAAAAAAAAGTTTCATTAACTTTTGCTAGAACTTCAGTTCTTTAGTCACTTAAAAACTTTTCCAACATCCACGTAATGTTGTATTTAGGATAAAGCAGTACCACTCTTCAGCAAGACAGAAGAGAAGATCACTGCGAGATGTTGTTTATTTAAAAACAGACTTCAGTTTCCCAGGTTTCACTTCTAGCTTTCTCACAGCTCCTCCCCGTCAAGAGGCACTGAGGAAACCGAGTGCTCCAGCTGTGGCACTACAGCCTCGAACAATGAACATCTGGTTCTTCTTGACCCAATAAAAATCATGATGCAATAATAAAAAAAAGTTTTATTGAAGAAATTACAGGGATTATAGCAGCAGAGAACACAAAATAGGTTAATTTGGCCCACTCCCAGGTGGTTTAAGGAAGCATTTGTTGTAGAAAAAGGAAAGGGGAGAGAATCTGAACCAGACGTACTCCGGTAATGTTGTTAACTTGAAAAAGATCCAAAACAATTAAATCAAATGCAGCACACAAATGGGAATGACCTAGATATGGCCACGTGTTATGCATGTTTACGCCTGTCAGAAGAGAAGATGGAAAATATGCTGACATGGGATCCCCTCTACGCTCAGTCTCTATGCAGAGCTGTCAGACAGATTATCAAGAAATAAAAAAAAGGAAATCTCTGAACCTTTTCTCTTGTTCATTAAAAGAAATACGTGACAAGAAGCACACTGATGAGATGGGACCCTATGCTACTTTACCCAACCTCTATAAAAAACCAACTTTCTATTTTAGACGCCCACATGCATGCAGCAGACAAACTAAAAAATATCTATTTAATTTCATCACATTTCCTAGAATTGCCCCTGCTTTAATATTCCAGATTTATAGAGCAAAATTTTGGTTAAAGAGATGTCAGAGGGTTTGCTGCTAATCCCAACAGAGCCAAAGTTTTGACATTATCTTTTGGGCAAGCAAATAGGACGCTGAAGGAGAATGAACATGAATTTAACATGTACAGGAGTAGGAAGCTTTTTTTTCCCCCCCCCTATATATAGTGTAGGCAAGTAAAGGAGAAGCAAACACAGCCTATTTTTAATATAGCCTATTCATGTATTAACAGTAACATAGCCCCAAAGTGAAGCAATCTGACCTCAAATTCAGGGTGATTCTGTGGTGCTGGAATGTTATCGCTACACATTCCCATATTACATTTCAACCAGCTACTGTGTAGTGTTTCTGGGATCAGTGCTTTTATAGGGCTAGGTTATATACGCAAAAAGGAAAAAAAAATTTATACATATATATATATATACACACACACACGGCAAACCTTGATTGGCTGTTATCAGATTCATGTAATTGCATTTGATATAATACATTAAAAAGGTTTTTTTCACAGTTGCATTTAGTTGCAATTAGAGAATGAAAAAAGGCCTTTGCCCCATATCAGCATCACTTATGTTGACTTTACATAGATATAAGTGAATCAGAGAGCATAAATAGAAAGTTCTGTTTTAACAGAAATAAAATTCACACTTTCAGGTGTATATTAGTAAAAATCTAATTTTCCTAGTATTCATATTTTTCTCTGAAAATCTTCACAGTTGAACACCCTCTCATGCTTTTAAGAACTTCCTTGTTTGCACCAGGTTTCTATTTTACATTACACCCCAAACAGTCTTCATATATTAATATTTCTAGGACAAGCCCAATTTTGACTAGGAGAATGAACAGAAACCTCACAATTTGCCCAGTTAAGGAAATGCCAACTGGGATTGAAAAGAAACAGGAGATTTGGGGGAAGGACCAGTGAATGAACCCATAGTAGTTTCCTTTAACTGTGCATAGTTTTGCTTGAGTATCTTCATAACTCCTCGTAATTTTTTGCCCCAAATTACTGTATGAGAAACAATGCAACTACTTAACTAATCATACATCATAATATCATTTTTCTTGAATTCTAGAAGAAAAAGCAGTTGGGCAAAACTAAAATCAACAGCAGGTTCCATTCACCAATAAAAAGAAAATAGAATTTCTCAATGTGTTCTTCTGACCTTGGAATCCAGATCCTTCACTCTGTTTCCATTCAACATGGCTGCAAAAGAGCTCTTAAAGTTTCTTTTGGTGACACATTGAAGACCGAGTCTGCTGCTTTGGAGATGATTTAGCAATGACTAATCAATCCTTCTCAATGCAACTTCAAACGCTGCGCAGCAACACGGACAAGCATATTTACTGAAGCATAACAGGGGGCCAACGCTAACGACACAAGCTACTGAGTGTGAAAGAGAAACAAAAACAAAACAAAAAGACCAGCACTCAAATTTCAGTTTTAATCTGTAAAGGACTCTGTAACTAAAAGCTGTTACCTTACAGCTACCAGAAGAGAAGGGAAACATGCAAAAATTTCACTACTGTAACAAAACAATTTCTCTCAGTTACAGTATCACAGTCATCAGAAAAAAAAGAACCAGGAAAAAAATCTCCTTGTTCATGTAGGTTACCATCCTTCTCGTGTGACATACTCCTTCTGTTGAATTAGTAACTACCTTGTCTGCTTGTCTGTAGGCAGAATTATAATTTGTTGTTTTACCTGCAATCAGGCTTTGTGAAATGGAGATGTGGTGCTCAAGTTACCTTATCTCTCTTTATGTCACACAGCAATAAAATCATCATTAGAAATATGGCAAATCAACTACATAAATCTCTAGAAATTGCTGCACAACCTTTAAGAACATCCTGTGATCCTTGATGACTAATAAATCAGGAGCTTAAGTTTCAAAGCTGCAAAGCTCATTTTCTGGAAAACTCTTTTTCTTTTTTTTTTCTCCCTCATTAAACACTGAACTAAAAAACTCTACCAACCAATAGGAAAATTATTGAGTGGTGTGTCAGTCTTGATTAATTTTATCAAGGAACTTAAAGGATCCGTTAGTCTATGACATGACAGAACCAGTAACAGTCTGAGTGGAATTGGCTATGGGGAGTTTTTTTGGTGGGGAGAGAGAAGCAGGAATCTGCTTATCACAGGGTACACAGATTGCTCTGACAAAATGTCTACATCAGCTTATGAGATTGATAACATTTTACCTCTAATAATTTTCTGCTAACCACATTCACTAATTAAGCTTTACGTTCTACTTGTATAAAGAGAAATATGCTGATATGGTGGTCGCAGTATATCTTACTTTACAAACCATATCCTGGTGTGTACCCAGCATGCAAGCTTTATATCAGAAATCTACTTCGAGGGGGACACGCATGGGAGCCAATTGCTCAAAAGGTATTGCCAACCAGTTGGCACTTGAAATTAAGGTGAGATTCCTCAGACAAAACCTGGGCTACAAGGAATTGAATAGGAAGCTTGCAAATGACTTAAATCTTTTGCTGACTTTTCACTGCTGATTTCTACTTACCATTGTTATCAACCACCAGAGTAAATTACCTGAGACACGGATGAAGTACTTCTCCAGAGAAAAAGCATACAAAAACCTGAGCTACTTCACAAGTCAAGGGAAGACTATTTAATGCTTGTAAGATGTCCTGTTTCACTTTGAAAAGGCATTATATGAACTGTACAGTGCTAATTAGTTCTTCAAGGAAAAGCCTTCTAGTAGGCTCCAGTTGAGGAAGGGTTCCCTGTTCAACAGTTGTCCTCTATTACAGCTCTTGTACACATACCAGGAGCCAGCACAGAGGTCAAATACTCCTTAAGAAAGATCACAATGGCATTTAGCCCACGTTAAGCCTGTAATTCAATCCCGATATTCTCTAATCAATACTGTACTTCCCTGTAGTAGCTGACAGAGCTAAACCGATAGGATCTGCTCAGCTAACACGCATTCAAAACCCAAGCAGAGACATTTCACTTGAGTTTATCTATGACAGTGAATGAACAGGCACGCACATAATGAACCGCAACGCATAGCCCATGAGACAGCTGAGAAGACTGAAGGCAAGAAGAAAATCATCACTAAGATACTCAACGGTGTAAATAAAGTTGGTGATGTCACATAGATCTTCATGCATGGAAACTGTATGCATATTTCCTCTATTTTCTCTTAACACAAAACCACAGCATCATCGTTTTAAAAAGAAAACAACGACCGCCAGAACAGTTTGGTGATATTATACTCCTGTGCTATGGGCAGTCTGGTTTTGGAAGAGGGTAGATAACACAATTTTCCTGTCTCTGAGTACATGTGTTACATGCCAGAACCAGAAAACAAGGAAGCCCTTGTTCCACAGTATTCTACATACCTATATTTCAAAAACTTGCAAGGCAGGGAATACTCTCCTTCATTATTTGCTGGGCTGCAAAGTTCCTTCAGTTCCTTTGCACTGAAGGAACATTTATGTTTCACCAATGTTGTCACAGGTTACCACAGTATTACTAACTCTGATACCCTCAGAGATACCCTTTGATACCCTTGGTGCAAAACTGGAGGCAGAAAGAAAACACTAAACATAGCAAAAGTTATATTGTTATCAGTTTGATTTCTTTTTTCATGAGGTATGATGCTAAGAGGTTGTAAACAAGAACGTAAGGATATTAAATTATCCTGCCACTGAAGAATATTCTTGCATTGTGCAAAATGCATCACAGTGAAAATGCATCACCTTATGTACTCAGTATTCATATGTTATTGCATAAAAACAAACAAACAAAAAAACAAAAAACCCCCCACAAAAACCAGAAACACACAACAACAAAGGAAAAACAAAACAAAAAAGCCACCTGGTTGCCAGTATGCCCATGGACAATATCTCAGCTATTCAACTACACATCTGAAAGTAAAGTTTAAACCAGAGTAAAATTGAAATAGACACTATGGCACAGTAGAGGGCTCTTAAGAGAATCGTCTACATGATTATATCAAAACTATTGTAATTTCCACCGAGATTTGAACAAATAATGCCTCCCCCTTTTCTCTCCCAATTTAAAGCAATGACTGCTGACAGTATTCAACAGCTGTTTCAGGGCTTTGACCTGAAACCAGAAAGAAATCCCAGGCACATGGTTATCAGGTTAGTGACACAGGTCTCAAAAAAGAGAGAATTGAGGCTGAAGAGCATCAGATCAAGGAGCGGAGTGTAAGATCAAGCAGCGACTTCCACAGCGATCTCTCACCTTGTCTAGATTTACACCTAAACAATTTGATGAGAGCTTTTCATTACTTTTAAACAAGGTTTCAAAAAAATTTTCCAGTTGATTTTGAGGAGCTGTTTTAAAACTGTTCTCCTCTGAAATGAAGAAGCCACATGCACCTATGCCCTGCAACACTGTGGTCAGGATGCTGACATGAGACAGGATTTTGCTTGAACGACCTATCCTACAGCCTGAAGTCATTACAGGCGAGTGAGGGAAGCATAGAAGTTTTCTCACTGCGGTCCACACTGTTTTGCAGTCTCACAAGGCCTGTTTATCCTTCCACTACTACCTCTTCCCAAATTCTTCCTTAGTAAAATTGTATTCTGGAGACACTAGAAACTTTTTGTTTACTTCCCTTCTCCTCGTGATCCCATAAAGAAATCTACTTTACGCTTTACTTCACATACATTTTTTATCATTTTTTTCTATTAATCAGCTATAACAAAATTTATTCTTATAACCTAAATTGGAGAGACAAGAAAGTAAACGGGAACAGACAAAATGCAAAATCAAAAAAGTCAACAGGAGAAATTCAAACCATCTCTCTAGCACCACACATGGAAACATTATAAAAGTGATGAATTAAAAAAAAAATCAAACATTTAACTAAGGTCTATTTTCTTTTTAATATGATACTATGATTATGGTTTAACCAAGATGAAAAGACATATTCTCTGTAGGAATCTGTACGAAGGCAAAATTTAGATATGTGCTGCTCACACAAGGATCTCTAATTTTGGAAGGAGACAGAATTTCAGACTCACGGAGATTACAAGAAACACTTCATGAGGGCATTGTGACAACTCCACTAGGTAAAAATGAGGAGACATTTACGTTATAACTGCACATTGCCTTTGAACTGTAACAGTTTTGCCAGGCTAGAATGCTAAAACAGACCTTTCAAAGCTTATCTAATTTTGGGAAAGAGAGCACATTCATAGAATCATACCTATTTCCACATAGCGGTTCGGAAGGTCGCGCATTTCACTGGCGTGTCGTTCCTTTACTGAGCAAATCTAGAAAACAGATTTGGATCATTACGATAAACAAACTGCAGTTCATAAAATAATATTAACTCTTCCCAGAAACTCCTTACTGAGATACTCTTGGACACAAATTTCTGTATTTTGAAAAACACAAGCTGTAAAATGGCAGCAATGCATCAGTGAACAAGAAAACAAGACAGGAAAGTTTTGACTGTAGCCCATAGCCCTGCAACTATGTTAGGAAAGAAGGAAAAGGCACCACAGGAGCAAACCCTAAAAGCACTTGCTCAATATTAATTCTTTAAAGTACATGAGTACAGAACACAAGTTTGATTTTCCTATCTTCTCATACTAAGCATCTCATTACCTTACTATTTCAGTAAGAATATGCTATTGCATCTCACAATAAGAGGAAGACAGCATGTATATTTAAAGAAATGCAAATACCCAAGTGTTGTAAGGCAAGCAAAAACACAGGGAAGACAGATGCCAAACTCAGACAAGCCTGCTGATTTGTAAAATTCAAAGCGTAATGTTGCAAAAGCTTTTTATGCTTCACCTACCTCACTTTATCCTCCCTTTCCATCTACTTCTAACAAGTACTTTTAATTTCCCACTGTGCAATGATGTAGCAATCTGTTATTAGAAAGCACCTAACAGGCCTGTAAGTAAACTCATGTCAGGAGTTAGACTGAGCAAATCACAGGAACAGGCTGTAGTGAACATGTTTGAAATGCTAGTTCCCTGCTGAAAGTAAAGCAAAACTCAAATCAATCTGTCCCCCCAACAGTTTTCTCCCTGCCCCATTTCTTCCATGGTTGACTGAAATTATGTGGGTGTTTCATCAGTGACAGCCTCCTCCACCACCAAATAAATCCCTCCAAAACAAAACAAAACAAAACAAAACAAAACAAAACAAAAAACTCATGGCAAATTATTCTTCCTTAATGCTAATCAAAAGCAATGAATTCACAACAGCTCTCTAAAAGCTTTCAAAAGAGGAAAAAATCTCTCCAAGGCACAGAGAAGTGTCCCTGAGGACTGCATTCACTGTGTGCTGGCACACAGAAAGCTGCCTGACCGCTGGGTGTCTATCACTGCTCCTCCTCGTGAGGGTCAGTCCAATGACATTTCTATGGCAGCAGGAGTCCTGCACACTGTAGTCAAACCAAATTCTATTCTTTTCGATTGTCTTTGCTTTTCAGAAATAATCCTCTGTTTCTCTGTGATAACAGCAAGCATTTATTACAAAGACAGGTAATTGTACCTTTACTGAATTTCCCCAGCCAATAATCAGCGTTAAATTATCCTTCCAGCAAAGGCTGCAGGGATACATATCCGGGCGAAGGCTTATGTCGTCTCGAGGCACATTGGTAATTCTTTGCTTGGAGATCATGTCAAGTATCTTCACGCCCTGAAAGTTTAAATAAAAGAGAAATTTATTTAGTCTGACAAACTCCTACTCACCACATCCCAGATTGTTCTGTACAGTCAGACAGCAATGTCGTTCACAGTATGAGGTTCAGGGCAGGTCTGCATAAACAAGCATCGCGGTTCTAACTGAGAGCAAACACCTCACAAGAGGTGACAAGGAAATGGAGAGAAAATGTTAGATTATTTTGAACTGACATGCAAAATGAAAAGACAACAAGGGAACGAGTGACAGATTACCAGCTGTAGTCATGACTCTGTCCAGCGAGTTGGGCTGGTGCTACTACAGAAGAAACAACAATAAAAAGAAAAACTGGGGTCTTCCAAAATAGTTCTCTAACCCCAAGCAGAAATTTCCACCTTGGAAAAAGAAGAGATGAAGTAGCAACTCATTAACACAAAAGCAGCCAATCTGTTCTTCACCTAAAATGCATTTCCACTCTTAAAATGTAACAGAAACATATTTAAATGACACCTGGTTTTCTTTGCTGTGATTTGTTCATCGACTCCTCAGGAAAGCTCCCAAATGACCAAAACAAAAACCAAAAACAAGCGAAAAGGTTTACAGAAAGGAAGATTAAAGTCATTTTAGAAAAAAATAAATGAGTCATTAATCAGATTTTCCATGTTATTTAGAAAAGGTGAGCTGTAACCTTTCTAGTAACAAAATAGAGATTAATTTCATGTTAAGTAATGACTCGTTTCTTAGCAATTTAAACACAGAAGTTCTCTAAATAAAATGAGGCTCTTTGCCAAATATTCCCTTTAATATTTCCTTTTCACTGAGCAGAAAAAACCATCTCTCCTGATCACAGAAAAGCAGATGGAAGGGACCTTGAAAGGTCAGTGTCCAGGATGCCATTCCATGTTATGATTTCTCCAATGACAAAATTGATTTAAGAGATTCCCCTGTCCGTTTCTGTTCTCCCTCACTGCAGGTTTCCAGGTCCTCAGCTGTACTGATTCAACTGTTCATAAGTCAACAAGTCCAAAGGTGGAGGTCGCGGTCTTAAGCTTCTTTTTTTTTCTTTTTTAACCTATATCAGAAGGAGCAGTAAGTGGCCTGAGGGTGGGCAGGAACACACAGCTGGGGATGGGCAGGGGCTTCTTCAGTATCTTTGTCACTAAAGAACTGCAAATGTGGAAAACTCTCCTACTGGCATCTCTGAAGTAAACAGTCACTGAGATCTCATGAATCCTACCACACACGGAGTCTGCAATGTACAGAGTCCAGGTCTCTGGGCAGCAAAACAAAGAGCTTATGGTTTTTGTTTTCTAAGCTCATTTGATAAAGTGTGCAGTCTTGTTTGATCCGTGATTTAATGAAGTTGCCTTTTACTACTCTTACCACTTCGTCTACAATCACAATTTTCAGGTAAAAATGACACATTCTGTTTTTTGGCAGGGCAGCAAATGCTGCATTAGGTAGGAGCGCTAACTTTTAAAGTGCCCCAATGCAGCAGCGTTAAATCCACTACAGCTCAAGTGTCCCTGAGCATCCACTTGAGCATCCAACAGCAGAATTTGGCCTTGCCTATATAACCTGCAGCACATCTCAGAATATCCGAGGTCTAACAAGCTCACATATAAAGTGGTTAAAAATAAAAAAAACCCTAGCAAACCAAATAACATAAAAATTAGGTAGTTAAATGCCAAGTACATTAAGTAGCAAGGCTATATAAGATTTTCCCAGAATGACTTAGGGGGAGGGAGAGGAAAAAAAACCCTCCCTAAACCTTGCAGGAGAAAGGAGAATATTTTAAAAAGCTGGTGGTGGGGGGAAGGGAAAGACCAATAACCAAATATATTAATCTTTTGGAGGGCAAGTGTCACTTCATTTTTCATTGAAAGATAGGCCCTGACCATGGCTTTTTGTCTCTGACAGATGGCTCTCAACATTTTATTAGTATGCTGTGTTTTGATGCGGCACATCATCTCCAGAGATAGCTCTCCTCAATGGTCCTGTCTATTCCCAGCAGATTCACCTAGAATATATGTTTTAATTGTATGACTCTGAAGAGAAGAAACCCTCAAAAGAATTATCACCAGGAAGATCAAGGTATTAAAGGGGAGCACAACCACCTCTAACATATTATTACATATAAAACTGTTTTTAAAGGAAATAAAAGAGCAATTGTTTAAAGATATTTTTGTAAACACTTTCTTTAGGGGGAGAATCACCCTCCAGGCAAAACAAAACAAAAAGGACACCTAATGCTTTCACAAGTGTCTTGGTCACATTTGAAAACAAAACTCTGGAATTTAAACATGCTACATTCTTAAAATGTATCCCTCATTGCTGAATTCAAAACAGAGGCACTGACCCATCCATAGGATACACAGCCATAGGTGGAATGTAACACTCAGCATGACAATGATGGTCCCCTTTAAGATATGAATAATACCTACAGCAAAAAGGGTCTACTTTCTCCCAAGTCTTTTCCAGCAGCCCATCCACTCTGATAAGCAGTTATTACTATCATTTTCTCTGGCCTCTTACATTAGGAATACATGCAATAATATTGCTTCAACACAAATGGAAAGTATTTTGGTTTTGAAGAGGTCACGTAAGCAGGACTTCCTCAGGCAGCTCGCTTCCGTGGTGAAAACTCTGCCTTACCACAGCATATGGTGGCAACCATTCTTAATGGGTTAACTGTAGAGCTACTTCTCTTAAATTTCTTCAGAAGCACGAGTCATATCAAGAACACAGAATAGCCAGCAGGAAATGCCAGCAGCAGGGTTATCTGTGAAGAAAACATCTAAAATACTTTCCTTCAATGCCATATTTAGTGGGATCTTCAAATGCATATTTTTTAAAGGGATATGTGAACATTTTACATTAATCTGAAGCATTTACAAACATCGGCGTAGCACAACTTTTGCTTATTTACCAGTGACAAATACTTACCATATTATTGGCCCAAGCAATTAAGTGTCCTCTCCATTTTACATTTCTTATGTTTCCCTCTCCTTCATGTAAAACCGAAGGCTTCCATCTATTCATCCAACCTCTCTCATACAACAGCAACTACAAGAAAGTGCAACAAGAAACATTTCTGTAGTGCAATGTTGTATGTAAACACTGGAAGTGGTCTTTATTTTTTATTCGCTCTTGTTCTTCTCCGATTCAAGAGAAAATACACAGTAATCAAAAAACAAAATAAAGCATTTTCACACAGGACTTTTACAATGAGAACTTTCTTCACCACAGAGATTTATCAAGATTCTTTAGGAATAGTATTAAGCAGCCGTGCTATCAAGCTTTTCAAATGGTGGTTAAGTACAGCTAATTCCCACTTTAAGGACAAAGGGATTAAGGAATTTAAGAACCTAAACATGCAGAGCTGGTGACAACAGTTATGTAAGAAAGCTGGTAAAGAAAGTGGACTGTTTCACACCAATGAGTGGACCCGACTGTCTCACACCAATGAGTGGACCCACTGATTTACTGATGGGATTCCTTCCTCCAACAAACAGAAATAGAAAATCCAAGTCCCACAACGTCTAGGGGTTGTTGGGCAAAACTGCCCAAGAACTGCAAGTGTTTGGCTTGGTCTCTGTGTAGAAATACATGGCATGCAGACTACACTGCACCAGAAAGATTGCTGCTTGTAAACCCTTTGTGTTTGGAAATCCTGGTTTCTGCATATGGGAAATTTAAATTATTTTAGAATATCTAAAATCATAGGTTATCATGAAATGCATTGCAACAGCAAATAAATGAATCCAGCTGTGTGGGGCAGCTTGCACGGCAGTCCAACTCCTTTACCCAATTCTCACTTTATGGTTCCAAAAAGTTATTTAATAGGATTATAACATGGGCCTTGGAGCAATGCCAAGGGCAGCACTTGGAGGGATACATCAAGGTAAGAAGCTGAAGCCTCTGTGCAGGTTGTGTCCTGAAGGCAGCCTGTGCTGGAGAAGCACAGAGAAACACACGAGGTCTCCTGCCCCTCGGCTCACAGGAGTGCACTGGGGGCACTGAGACAAGGAAAATTACTGCCCAAGGCCGTCACTAAAACAAGACCTACATTGAATTAGTGTTCATGAATACGCTTACAACAGTTCACATCTAAGATCTGGCTACATGTGCTTTATTATGTGTGGTTTCCTCCTCTCCCTATTTGTATAAAGACTGCATATAATGAAAAGCTAATTATTTAAAACACTGTTTTTAATGAAATACTTTTAAAAATCAACATAAAACCAATTTCTCAGTCTGTTTCTCTATGCTAAAGCCGCAAGATGGCACCAAAGGACACATATTTCCCCTCAAAGTTTAAGCGGGCTGCTGCCCCGACGTGTGAAGCACCAGTTTCTTACTTGCGCACGGCCAGCCTCCCTCAGGCCATCAAAACGACCCAGTGCCCCTCACAACACCTTCACATACCCCGTGCACCTGAGGGCAAGCTAAGGATCGTTTTCCCCCACCTGTGAAAAGGCCACTCAGTGGATCTCCTCTGGGATATGCTCCAAAGCAAGCAGCAGCAAGCATGGGCTGTTTCCATCTGGCCACGCTGCACCAGGCTGCCGAAACCCATGTGCACGAGGTAGAAAGCAAAGCAGGCTGCCCTTGCTTACACTAACTGGAATATGGCCCTCTTCTGCTTGTTACTGCATTCTTGTTTATTATATACAAGGTTCAGAGTGAGCTTGGAACGACTCTTTGCAGCTACTCTGGTGGCTCTCATGGTCTGTGAGCATTCTGCTTTCATGCTTCTCTACCCCGCTAAGAAACTGTAAAGAAAAAAGATAAATGACCTGAGAAAGACCTGGCGAGGAAGGGGGAAAACCTGCCTCAGCCTATGCTCAACTCTAAACACATGCCTAAGCAGCTTCTCAAACGAAGGCAGCATCTGCCTGCAGTGCGACCTTGTTTGCAACAAAGATGGGGAGCAAACGGGGCTCCAACCAGAGCACTCCCAAGCGCCCCATTTTAAAAAAGGACGTGCACTAGGTGTAGCAATGAATCCAGATCTGCACTGCATTCAAAACTATGGCTTCATTAAAAAAAAAATTAAAAAAAAAAATCAAGAGGTATATTACTAATTTATCTGCAATGGAACTACCTGTATTTTTTTTTCCTGATATACAGTGTAATTTATTTATTTCTTAAAACAGTTGACACTTGGAGCCCAAGTTGCCCAGCACAGAACTTCAGCCCGTGTTTCAAAGCTGCTGTCCACTGGACGCATTTCTCTCCACAGACGTGGGCTAAGTTATTTCTCAGTCTTCCAGTCTGTCTTCATATTGAAATGTTTATCGCACCACAAAGCCATTTGAAACTTCAACAGAAGCTAGACATCTAACAAAAAGCCCCACTGTTTCTAGAGGGACTCCACTTACCACCACCCCCCTCCTATTGGTAAGGGAAAAATATTTTAGGGCTTTATTTGCCATAAATCCCATATTTTGGCAGTCAGCATTCACAGTACTTATATTTCAACAGCAGCCACAAAATGAGTTTCTTGCATTCTCTGCAATACAGTCGGCATCATCTTCTTTTTGATATCCTCCGGCAAATCTGTCGAGTTCTTTGCTGAAACACAGTGCCACTTAAAACACCCTTCCAGCACCTCTTGCACATAATATAGCTACAATAACAGATTGAACTTTGATTTGAAGGCTACCCACCCACAGTACTTGATAGTACACTGCAGTCTTCCCATAGTTTACTATTCAATTATTTGGCAGGTCTTCATACCTGCTTATGCTCAAAAACTGGATCATTAAAAGAACAGATACACTGAAATACAAGACATGAGCTTGGTGCAGGACAAGTCTTGACTTAAAGAGCAAGTTGATATAATTCACTGAGATGAGTGAAACATCACTAAGTGTCTTTCCCTACCAGTAGTCGAGCATCCCAAGACAGAGCGCACGACACTATTTGTTGAGTGACTCCAATACAGAGAACAGACTAGTGGTTGGGTTTAATGGGGCTTGTAATGCAATTAGCATTAACATTAATCACATGTAATCCCAGTCTTGAACCTATGCATAGGAAATCTCAATCCAACGAACGAAGAGGTAATAGGCAGTGACAACAGAGTGAAATAATTCAAATGAATTTTCACCTCGCCCCCAAACGCCCTGTTAAAACACTGAAATAATTCTCACACAGCCTCAACTTTCAAAGCAAACAGTCCTTTACTGAAGTACCATGCACAGCACTACGTGTGCAGAACATTCCCTGTGCGTTTTACTTCCCACAATTCCTTTGCTTTAATGTGGCACCTTGTTTATAAAGATCTAGGAATTCTGTGAGAACTAATGCAAATAAAAAGATCAAGACCTACATTTTTAATTGCAGAGCCACCCTTTCTTTCCATATTGCAGCACTGTCACGGTAGTTTCAGCCAAATACAGCTAGGCGCAGCCTCACTGTATTTATTCTTGTCCTATTCTTTGTTTACCCAAATGCAAAGATGTGTCTACCTGTGGTGTCTGTTTTGGCACTTGTTTTGCCCAACCTCTCTGGTCAGCGAGGTAAAATCACAAAAGCCTAACACGTCACTGTCATGGCTGCGAGTGGTCGGTGCAGACACAGACTGTTTTAACAATAAATCCAGCAGTGTTTACTGGCACAGCCGAGATCAACCCCAAAGAGCACGTCACACAAAGACTTACTGATTCTGCATTTGTAGGAAAATTCACAGCAAGAAGAAAAATTACTACTTGTGTTTGGATGGTGCTGGCCTGAATGGGCTCACGTGAGGCAGATGCAATTGCGGGCCTGCTGGTGAGCAATCAAAATTTTGGTGAGACGTTACTGGCACAAAGCTCTGGGATTTAAGGACAGGAGGAAGGGAGAAGAGGGGAGGCAACAGAAGTCAAAGTAGAGCAAGCTAGGACTTGGAAAGCAAGTCCTACAGGCAGAGATACAAACTCACACATTTCATATATTTCAATCCTCTTTGTTTGCCACTTCAAACATGAAAAAAGTTTTCCATTAGACTCTTGCAAAACATCCAACTGCAGATTATATTCAGACAGGAGCACAACTCATTCTGTCTTTAGCACAGAAAACTTGGCCCTTACAGCACAGGGGGAATGTTTTTTGCTTTTCAGAATAAAGCGCACATCTGTTAAACACAAACATCTGCCTATTAAGCAAAGAACACATCACTATAGATCACAGTCTCATTTGTTGAATAACACAGGCTATATCTGGGCATCATACATCACAAGAAGCAAATCAGAGACCCACACTACTGTGGCTTGCTTGCTGCTACAGTTTGTTTCCTGTTTATGGTAAATTATCCAAGGCATGGGCAGAAATTGCCTTACTATTTACTCTTTCTTCACTTAAACCGGACCTTTGAGTATTTACTGAGTGACATTTTATAGCTTACAAAGCAATCTGCCTTTCTTGTCTGGTATTCTTCTACCCAACGTAATGCCAAAGAGCTGACGATCTGCTTTCTAAAAATGGACTGTGCTGCAAACAGCATCCTGACAATTTAATAATTTGTCAAAGTAGTCCAACCAGTTATTACGAAGTACATATCATAGGGTTCAGAGGTAAAGGTCATCTACTTACTCACAAAGCAAAGGGCATCTGCTGACACTAAAAAGCAGACAATTAAAAAAACCTGCATACATGCACACACACAAAAATCCTTACACACAAACCCAGATACATTCCCTGGCAGATTTGACTTTAACATACAAATCACACTGCTCATAACAGCAGCTGCAGTTGCACATGAAGACTATTTCTCTCCCTGCTTGTGTGTGGTTCAGGATGGCTGTTCTTTCAATGCATATGGAGTTGCTCTACTTGGACAGGAAAAGAATTTAGAGCATTGTCTTTTGTGTCTCAGGTAGGACATACTGTGGGTTTCACACAGGATTTCAACGCTGAAATTTCATTTTAGATTTAAATATTAAGTTTGCTCCACTTTTCTATTATAACACAGAAGCAGAGGAGTCTAATGTTTAAACAAGGATATCTACATGGTCAGATATCAATTCTGGAAGGACAAATGGGAACAAAGAAAAGTGTTGAAGTACAACTACCTGCATCTGGAAATTGATTCTAATAGTTTATCTTCTCCAGAAATACACATCTATTCTCTCTATATGCATCCTTATAAATACTGTATATAATATTTTGTAAAATATATCATGCAAATATATGTGTATAGATACATATGTGACTATCTCAGCTCCTTAACCCTTAAATCCAGCTTATCAAAAATATTTCAAATTAGATATTCAAATCAACAGTTATTATTTGCTTTATGCAAAGTAGAAGCCTCATCCTTCCTTTAAGAGATGAATATTCTGCTCTCAAACCAGCTTCAGCATTCATTTCCTGAATTGTGCTGGATCCCACTCCTGTGCCTGGCAGAAGCTCCCCCAGACACACACACAAGATACATTCAGCAGGTGACTCAATTGCTCCAGAAGATTCACCCTCCCACAAACATTACTACAGAAGCACTCACGTCTGGTTCTTGATGTTAATGAGAACACGAAGCAGAAGCCTCAGCAATGCCCCTACCTGAAGAGGAACCTGCTCTCCCCAGCTATCCTTATCACACGCAGTAGCCACTATCTTGATTTTGGAACTTTGATCTTCAATCTTTTGTTGGTTCTACCTCTTTAACTCTCTGAATGTGACGGTCACCGGCACTGTGCAATAACATTCATTTAGTTGATATGTTTGGAAAGACCAGTATTCTAAGGGTTAAGTAAAGAACACCTTTATGGTAGCTCTACCACCCTCATTTAGCTAGCTTTTACCCTGTTATTTTTTAAGATTAGACCCTTTTTTAAAAGGTAGAAGGCCATGGCCTTCGATAGCACAATATTTGTCTTTTCCCTTGCTTTGAGGCTCTGCTGTCTGCTCGGGATAGGAAAGCCCTGTTATTTACAATATAAAGTATTATTTTTGCAGGGTTACCATCATCTGCCAAGTCATCCCAATGGTGCAGTGGTTAATTGTAGAGATAAGGAGTGAGGAGGGGGAGTGAGGGAATGTTTCTTTTTAGTATGGCACCCAATGCTTCCCGCTGAGCTCATGTCAACACTTGTGCAAGGTTTTTGCTTTTTTTTCTAGGCACACAATTCACATCTATTGGGGAAAAAAAGGGGGAGAGTGGGGTGGGAAAAGCTTTTAAATACAAAAATAGAAACCTCAGTAATGTCCCAAGTTTAATGAAAGTTCTTAAAAATGTTTTCATAAGAAAACATTTTAAATTGGTTAATTAGTTCATAACACAATTACATCTCCTGAAGGACTCTAGCAAATGCATATTTAGGTAAATGCAGAAATAGATGCAAAGTTTAACATAATAGTAGTTTAGCTTCCAACAGTCCCCAATGATCTAAACATTTCCTCCCAGGAATCACTGTTCTTAAGTCTGCTTTAGATCAAGCAGCATTTCTGGGACATGGTAAATCTCAATACTATAAAACAATTCAAGCAGGTTCTAAATAATCATCCAGAGTTGGGAACAAGAGCCCCTATCTGAAGCATATTGGCCAGCATGTCCCTCTGCCTCTCAGTTATGAGGAACTCTTCTTCCTCAGAAAGACTGATCAGGTGGTAATTTACAGTTATAGTCTCCATTCATGAAGGTATTAATGTCAAAGGATCCCACTCAGGCAGATGTTGGCTATAAAATTAATAGATTTAGGCAGATCTTTAAGTACTCTCTTGAGATGAGGCAAAATGTCATTAAGGTTGGCGTGTGGTGGGTGCTCTTGCTTTCTGTGTGCACGTGGGGTTAGGGGTCCTCGATTTGTTTTACGACCACACGAACTGCAGGCATGGGGCAAAGGGGTTGAGGCTTCTTCAGGTCCTCTTTTCTTCTCGTGAACTGCTCCGTTCCTGCTGCCCCCACATAACTCTTTGGCTTTATTTTTCAAGGAGAGATGAATAAAAAGTAGGGATTTTTTTTCCAAGTCTTTTTTTTCCCCATTCAGAAAAAAATACCTTAGATAAGTAAGCAGGCTATTTAACTTTCTTAATTTTAAAAAACCAATTCATTATTACACAGCCTTTCATTCTTTCTTTTTTTGGGGGCGGTGGGGGGTGGGGAGAAAGACAAAAAAGGAAGGGCTTACACCAGAAACTGAGAGGTTTTGTTTGTTGGTTTTATGCATCAATAAAATCAAGTTACAGGTGCCAAGGGACTTATTTCAATGCTAAAAACCTTATGTTAAGATGTCAATTAAAGTTTTCCTGAAGAGGAAAGTTCCCCAGTTAAAAAAAAAAAAAGAAAAAAAAAAGGAAAAAAAAAGCATTAAGAGTCAGTACACATTCCCCAGAGGACAGAATATAAAACAACCTGTCAAGTAATCAAAGATAACCAAAGAGAATGTGTTAACTCCCTGATGCTTTTCTCTGTTCAGCATCAGGTGAATGCAAGTTCTTCTACCACCTGACGGAGCCCTCTCCTATTAATTCCCTGCCTCTCTCTTTCCATGCCACTTTTATCAATACTATAAAGCTTCACAAACTTGTGGCTGAGAAAGACGTACAGCGACTCTGCATTATTTTAAGGACAACACCAACACTGTCCAGCCAGCAAAGGCTGTCAGACACACACATACTAGCTTGAAAAAGGTTGTTCTTCAAAAGCTATTGAACTGTTAATGAGAACTAAGTTTTACTCAGCACTAGAAGTCAGTATTTCTTACGTGCTGGGAAGGAAGATCCAGCACATTCAGTTTGATGAGTCTACAAGCGAGCACTAATCATTCTTAATTCATAAGGGAAGGCAACAGTAAAACTCCATTAACTCAAGAAAACTTTCCAAGTGAGATTTTGTGTGTTTTAGGTCAAAACACAAGAAGTAGTACAAGAGACTTGACTTGCAGGGCCTGGGTGTGTCAGCACCTCAGAAATCAGAAATTGCATCCTACACCAACAAACCACCGAAACTCAGATTTACAAGACCAAACCGTCCCAAGCTGAAGGTCCTCTCCTACAAGAACAACCACCTGGGCAAGCAGGCTTTCAAACAGTGTTTGTACTTTTTACCCAGAAGCAGCAATAACTTGTTCCCCTGAAGTACTAGAAACTGCCAAATAAAATCTGAATCAGGTTATCTGGGAATCTTCAGCAAACACCAGGACCAACATGTATAGTAAAAGATCTGTATTAAGGTCTAACCTCTGTTCCTGCTTGAACAGATTGAACAGGTTTAGGATTGAATAGGAGAAAATATGGCAAGTATAACCAATGCAAATTATTTGTGTCACAATATTAAGACAAGTATTTCTATTCTCCAGCTTAATTTTTTATAACTTTTATTTAAGCATAGGAAATGAACTATTTTTTATCATATAAGAATGCTTGGGAGTATAAGATATGATTAGAAAGAAAAAAGAAATTTTACCTACCAGGTTAAAATAAAAGATACAATCTTCTAATTATTTTTAAAAGCTGGTTAAAAAAAGCCTGCGTTCATTAGAGTATGGCCACTTACCTTTTTTCCTCCTGTTACAAATTGCTTGAAGTGAGATCTTACAAACTGAGGATGAACAGCAACAATCTGAGTATAAAGTAGGAGGCAAGGAGGGAAGAAAAAAAAAAAAAAAAAGAGGATTACAGTTGAAATATAATTTGTACATCTCAGGGAGGACTGCACCACTTTTCAAACATTTTTTAAACTCTTTGTCAAATATCAAATATTACAGCCAAATTCTGCCTCTAAAACAGAAGAAAAACAGAGACATCTGAAACAGTTTCTGTTTTTTTTCCCAGTCCTACTGCCTTTTCTCACTTAAAAAAAAAATAAAAAAAGCCTCCACATTGCAGGATATGTGTACCTGACATGCAGGGTGATGTTACACAGCTCAGCAAGCAATAGAATTAGGGCAGGACAGCATGAGAGTGCAGGTAGCAAGCTTGGATCAAGTAAATGGTCCTTGGCGCTGCCTAGAGAACATGCGTGTCCCAGTAGCCACGATCTCCGGCCCTGGTGAACAGCTTGGAATTGCTTCCTTGCCTTCTCTCACACTCTCATCAGCTGGGCTCGGTGTGTTGAATCACAAAGCCAAAGGCTTCGTGTAATAGGTTGAGTGTGGGGGACACAGTTAAAACAGCCGGGGGGACTCCCAGTGCGGGAGCCACCTGGGCTGCACCCAATGAGTGTGAGAACTTAATGAGCTTGTTCTTTTTTCTCCCCTCTTCCAACCCTCTCAAAAGAGCAGCAAGAACATGAAAGATCCCAAACAGCAAAACGAAATAATTTGCACACACCATCTTTTCCCCTATAAGAAAAGTTGTTTATTAAGAAAAAAAAAAATTATATCTTCCTATATGCCTATTAGAGGTGCTTTCTAATAGCCTGAAAAGGCTACTTAAGCAGGGTATATTTGAAGTTTTATCCTCACACAGCATACACAAGCATTGCTGCCCATTTTTTTTCCCATAGGATAGGTGGAACTGATACGAATTGGTTGCAAAATATTGACCTCAGAGTTAGCAGAACCCCCAGAATTTATATCACAGAACTATAAAGAGAAATATGTTGAGACAGGTAACAGCTGAAACAGGACAATTTCTCTTTCACTTTGCCTTTCGTATCTGAAAAACTCAATAATTCTTCTAACAAAACCTGGATCAGCTTTCTTCTAACCTAACAAGATCAAAGGTGTTTATATAGAGATAGATAACTATTTTCTAGTGACTTGAATAACATCACAAAGAAGCAATATTCTTTCCTCTTGTTTCGTTTCAATGTGGCCTTTCTGTTATTAAAGACAGTAACAACCCAATTACTATAGATTAAAACAAGCACTTACTTTAATAGGACAGTCAAATGTTTCATGAAACTCTTCTGCTGAATATAAACCAAACACCTGCACCTAAAGAAGTAGGAAAACAAAAAAGCAAGAAAATAAGAAAAGAATTTACCTAATAACCACTTGACAATTGAAAGGTCAATGTGATTTATGCACACACACACAAAAAACTACAAAAAAAAAAGCCCTCATGTTTAACAATTCAAAGTAATTGAAACTTCTCTGGATTCTAGTATGGAAGATGTTTAAATATTTTCAGAAGTGCAAAAGTATTTAACTTTTTTTTTTCCCCTTTCCAAACACTGAAGAACTGAGTTCCTTTTGCTTTAGGCCAATCGGATCTGTTTAACAGATCCCAACCTAAGTAAGGTATGAACAACACAGAAACATCTGGGAAGAGTAAATTAGAGGCTTTTCCTTTCTGAGAAGAAACTGGAAAGATTTCTTTTCTCCCTCCAGCAATACAGAGATGTTTCAAGGAAGCTGCATGTACCATTTTACACAGAAAAAAGAAATTTATGACAATAAAGCAAAATTAGCCTGAAAATCAAGCCCTATGCTTTTTTTGGTGTCCTCTCCTTCTCCTAAATGTATTCAGTGCTTTTTATTTTATTTCATGACCACTGGGAATGTCTGTCTTTGAAGAATCCTCCCTTCTCATTGATGCTGATGTCATTGATGCAACATTTAATAGTCAATGTTGCAACTGTAACCATAGGTTATCAGAATATCTTTCCATAAGAATTAATTCCCCTGAAGAAGACTCAACATAAAATGTATGTTTTTAATGTCAAGAGAATTAACAGATTTTTAACTGCACTAATTACAAAAGATGTAATAAGGTATGAAGTAGAAGAAATTTTTTTTTAGACTTCTTAGATAATATGACCCTAGAAATATGGCTTCTCAGGTTTTCTTTGTAAGCACAACCCTCTTCTAGGCTCAGGTATCTTTGTGCAACATCATCTATATGGTGGGAAGGAAAAGACAGCCCTGTACCCCATGGAGTACTTGTAGAAAAGCTGCATTTGGCAACAAATCTGCCTTTGAAAGTTCTCACACAGGTTTCATCTTGCAGCCCTGTTTTCTGGGAAAGGTACTCCTTTGGCTAAATTCTGGTCTCTATAGTCAAGAAAAGCTGGTCAAGAAAAAAAACAAGACACACTCAGCAAAGATGTGCAGAACAAAGCCAAGAAGTACCACACCCCAGAGTAAGACTTGATGTCCTCGTGAGAAGATCAATTCTGATATCACTGGACAAGGATCTACAGAATTCAATATCTGGAGACATTGAGAAGCGTCACAAAGCTGTGATTATATAAGCCAACCAAAGCAGTATATCTGAGTAGAGCCTGGCTGAAAGCCTAGAAAATCTTCCTTTCTACAGGATTTTGTTTTCTGAGTTTTTGTTCTAATCAAACAAAATAGCTTGATTAATGTCAAACTATTAATGGATATACATTGGCATAGTATGTCCAAAGCAACAGACTAAAAATAAGAAGGAAGAGTTAAGAAAGGAGGAAGAAAAAAAAACACTTAAAAAATCAACCATAAATTCCATCTGCTTAAAAGCAACAAAAAATGCTTCTCAAATTAAAATGAATCAATCAAAATTAACATTAGCAACAGTTCTGCCAACACTTCCATAATATTGCTGGGGTCTAGCAATATGACATTTCTTTAAGAGTTTGGGAACAAAATAGAGCCAGTTAATGGAAGAGGAAAAAACAACTCAGCATAAAATACATGTTATCATGTTTACTCTAGAGACAGCATATAACAGTTTATTACTTCTTAATGTCTTTTATTCTACAGAGAGAAAGTGATTCTTCTGATATTACAAAGCTGTATTGCATTTATCCATTTCTACTTTCCATCCTCACTCAGATCATGGCATTATTAAGTATGTGGAGAAGGACTTTATGATAGGAGTCCATTATATTTTGCCAGTTCTCTGATTTTAATTATCCAGTGTCCAACCTATTCAGTGCATCTAGACTTTGTTGCTATCCAGCTACCATATTTGAAAGAGACAGCCAATTTTTTGGTGGTCAAAACCTCAGGGGAATAAACACATTCTAACCAAAAGTCCCATTTTTTTAAATATATGAAATTAAATATTTTACAGGCATTGTTAACAAACACTATTACAGGCATGAAATGTGATACTAAAATACGTAAGAACGAACCTGTTTATATTTTAATATATATTTCTTTTGGTAGAAAAGGTTATAGGCCAATAATGCCACAAATTATATTACTATTAGATAAAGACTTAATAATGATTTAGAGGAATTGAGAGTCAGACCCAGGTACTTCTTCACAGTCTACAGGTAGGTAAAAATGCCTCCCTCTCCATCCCCAAAAAGAAAAGGGCAAAATATGCTAGTTTTTTTTTAGCATGAGCATCTCCCCTCCTATCTTAATATTTCCAAATCCAGCCATTTTTCCCAGACAATGGGCCATGTTTGTCCAGTTTCAGATGGAGAAACAACGTCGTTGAGGAGTTTTTGGTTTCTTTTCCTTTCGGGCAGATGGTGACCAGCAGCAGAGTCCATTTGTAAGGAACATCTCCCAAGAACTGACTGGGCAGTAAGGCTGCAAGCTGATGACAAAACCTTAGCTGCCTGAGTGTGGTACACAGCTACCAGAGGACACAGTCTGACGACCTTGCAGCCACTTGCACGACTGGTTCCATTTTTTACTATACGAAAAGTGACATTGGAGCACGTAAGCAGACACATGGGGTGTGTGAACTTACCATCCAGAACCTACAGGTGCTACACTTTCTGGCAAGAACTATTCTCACTCATTTTTTGTCTGGACTCTTTCACAGTCCAGACATTTCCAGGTCAAGGGGGAAAGTCTAACTTTTAAAATAATTGGGCCTTTCAAGTTTCCAGATGCATTTTTTAGCATAAAATACAGTGAGGCAGCAATATCCCTAAACTTTAGAAAGAAAATATGATTAATAATGTACTTGTCATACTCTATATAGCCTTGTATCCATTTCTGTATTAAAAGCAACCCTTTTTGGAGGTAAAGAAAGAATTTAAACTGCTTTGTCATGTTCACCTACCGGACCCACAATAGCCTCTTCACCAGCTAAAGACAGAACTCATAATTTAAAATAATAGTGTTTTGGCCTTTTCAAATACAGTCACACCATAGGAAAGATTATGCTTTTTTTCCCGCACATTCCTAAAATCAATACGCATTTTTAACATTAATATATTGTATGAAAAATTTGTGTGGCTTGCAGTCTTGCTGCAATATATATATTTCAAGCCAGTAATCCACAGTCTCACATCTGAGAGGCTTAAGAAGTGCTTGTCCCCCCACCTCCTTCAGAAATCTAAACCAAGCATGCTAGCTCAACATTTTTTATTACCTTACACAATTACTGATCCTTCCCTTATCTTGCTTAGACAATTACGTTACTCTTGCTGCATTTCTCACAAGCTGTAAAATTCTACAACCCACTTTGATAGGCACTAGTATCCCAATTACTGTGTCAAGATACTGACATCAAGATATCTTTGAGAAACAAAAGGCTTGAAAACATAAACTGGTTCTCTGCCTGTTGAGGAAAAAGAAAGATATACCACCTTATTTTAGAAGGAAAAAAAGCAAATACATATAGTCTAAAGGGGCTGTTTTCCCATTTTGCCTGCTGCAAGATCCAGTTTTAGCTCTAATTTATAGAACTTTTACTGATGGAATAGATACATTAGGATCAGCAACACTCACCCTTCCCCCAAAGTCTCCTCTGTAAAGAATATTCTACTCAGCGAGTTGGATGTATATTGAGAAATGATTTAAATGATTTTTAGTGCACTGCATTTGTTTATGAATATTAGATTCAAAAATAAGCTTAAATATACCCTGTGCATTAGAATTTTCTCCTTGTAAACCAACATTAGAAAAGACTGCCATCGACTTAAAAACAAAAAAGACATTCTTATAAGTGGAAAATCAATCACCAAAACCACTAAATGTCACAGCTCAACATTCCAGAGAAGCACTGATAATTGTTAGTTATACACTGCACAAATGATGTATGTCCTCAGTCAAGGAAGTAGGTGCCAGTTTTTTAAGAAACTGTACATATATTGATTTTACATTTTTTTAATGCGGCTGTTGTAAGACACTTTATTCTTCTGATAAACTATGATTGCTTATCAAAAGATTCTATAATTCAAGAGAAACATTCATAACGTGTATAAAAATGAAAACTACCAGCCCACAGAAATCATGCCCACAAAATCCAATTTTGTGGATTTATAGCAGAAAAGCATTAAACTACTGTCTTGCTGGAACAGCAGACTAGTCACTGAAGTATAACAGGCACAGCAGTAATGATTAAGGTGACATGTCCTCCTGCCACAGCTGTTAATCAGCTTAATACCAGTTACATTATTGACATTCTTGTAATTACTTTTCCTACGGCACATTTGTGTAAAATATACTTGACTTAAATTTCGAGTATTCAAAGGTGAGCCCAGACCCCAAAATGGATAGCCAAAGTGGTGTTAAGCTTAGGAATTAGCTCCACAGGTATCGCCACGATCTGAAGCTGAATACTGAAGGTTACTACTCTCTCATTAAATATATAAATGGGTTTGTTGTACCTTGCCATCTTCTGAGCATACACCCATGTGTTCTCCACTTTCATCCAGGCTGATCTGATTTATCTTCACTGGGCTCTACAAAAAGAGCAAAACAAAACAAACAAACAAAGACTTCAAATTTACATCAGTAATCACATGCTTTAATTCCCCAAACCTTGAGATTTATGTATTAAACATTATATAATCTTTAGCTGCACAAGTCTCCAAATAAATATATAAACAGACATTTCTGTAATACTGTCAAAACATAGCCTTCTTTCCAGTCTTTTGGCTAACCCAGAAACTGGATATTTTCTCTAGCAACTTGTTTCAAAGATTTGGAGCTGTTATGAAGCACCATGCTCCTAGAACTCAAAAGCTTGACCTGGGCACCACAGGTCTCCCATTATCAAAACATAGCACAAAACATGCTGACTATGGAGGCATCAAAAATAACTGAAAACACTCTGGTTTGGTCTGATGGCAATACTCGTAATTATTTCTTCCAGTAAATCCTGTTTCTAGATTTCATTTTTTGCCTCTAAGAGTATTTACAGAAGCTAATACTAGAAAACAGTGCGGTGTAACACAAGTGCAGTCATTCTCAGAAAAATATTGAGGGGAGTTTCAAGGCTGCACCAGTTTAACAAATTTTAGTTTTCCCCATCCATTTAAGATATTCTTTTGGTTCTAACCTGCAGGGTTATACAGCACCTGTAACTACCTACCTCAGCCTAAGTATCTATCCTCATATTGAGTAGTGAGGACTAACTTTCAACAATATTTGAGCAATACTATGCATATTCTTCCACGAATTATATTGCCCATCCAATTACATTCAAGTACCAAGAACCTTCTTAACTGCCATGAACCAGTGTAAAAGATACCTCATCATTTCAAGCATCATTGAAAGATCTTCACCCAAATAAATGTCTTGGATCTTTTAGAACAACGTTTCAAACTCTCATAAGGTTTTGAATGGATGACACCACAAGATACACATCAGCTAATCGATTCTGAGCATGAGAAAAGAAGAGCTCCGTCACACATCCCTGTGAAAAGCAAGTGCCGCTGGAGCAGGGCTGGAGGTCACTTTGGATATTACAAAACTAACTACATCAAAACCACTGCACATCCTTATACATGATATCACAGTTGGAGTTCACCACCGTAAGAGTTATATAAAACACTGTCCAGATGTACAACCTGTAGATGAAACGCGGTCTTCTGACAGCCTGTAGAAAGCTTTTCCCCATAGATTTCCAATAAATAGCTAAGTTCAGAAAATACAGTTTTCCTCATCTCTACCTTGGAAAGCAAGCAATCAAACTGTGCCAATCGCATTATTAATTCCTCTCATTATTTTTTCTAATCACCATTGCACCACCACATCCGGCTCTGCAGCAGTTTGCCTGGTGTGATGGGAGCAGGATGGTGCCAAACCTTTGCTTCCATACACGCAGGGGACATCACTCTTGGCCTCACGTCACCTTGCTGCACGACGCACCAGGTCCTCCTGGTGCACGTGCAGTCTGACAAACCATCCTGCCCCTATTCATGCACTCCAACAAAATTCTAGTTTGTCATGGAGGAAACATGCTCATTTCTGATTTCAAAACACAGCGAGTCAGCATGTCACCCACAGCACAGGCAGCTGGTCAGGCTTGGATCGTCTTCATCGGCCCACGTCATCTGCATTTGTTCATGGGAGACCACCTTGCTCGCTCCACAACAGCAGCTCTGACTCCTGACAACTGCCAATACGAGGCATAAAGAAGTATAGAGGAAGAGTCTCAATCCAAGAAAAGAGGAGGAGGAGAAACCCACTAATTAGATCCTCCTTTGTGACCCCCTGATGCACAGGCCACCCTCAACATGCACCCCTGCACCACACTATATTTTACCATCTGTAGTACTTCTAATTCAAATGGTGACTAACCAATCTATGGTGGGTGGCAATTCATTCAGCATTTTATTTTCCCCACAGGAAAGTCCGATGATGGATTCATCTATCTGCTGATGTCTGGAAGTCTTATGGCACAGTTTGGAAACAAACCGTGTAACTGTGCTCACCTAACCAAATGGTTCCTCCCAAGCCAAAACCTCCTTCCTGTACACAAGAAGGATGTGGGGAGAGGGAGAGGTAAAAAAGGGGCATTTAGTTTTTTTTTTTATAACATACTCAAGGCAAAGCAAACATGGAAGAATTTTTAATTTTTTTCTCCCCTAAAGTTCAAGTTGAATTGGAATCGCTGGCCACTAGATGCCTCTCCTGACAGGCCATAGGGTTCAGGAAGTGATGATTAGCCCAGAATTTCAAAACAACCAAATCTGAGTATTGAAGTCTGAGTAACAATCAAGTATTGAAGTACTCAGTAACAATCAAGCCAACTATTTCCAAAACCGTACTCCCTGGGGTAACATCCAAAATTTGCATCTAAAACTACCCAGAATACTGAAAAACAATAAAAAATAATGGAATATCTGTTATCTAAAACGAAGTGTTTCTTCCAGAATCAGTTAAAACTCATCTTCTATATCAATTATTTCATAAACATGTTGCTGAGCCAGTCAAAGCTACTTACTATTTCAGACTTAACAATATTTGTGTCCTGTCAACAGCTCGTGGATAACTAAGGAATTTCAGAAAAAAGACAGGAGCACAGATAATTTTGAAGGTTCCTTTCCCCTGCTTTGCTGCTTTTTTCCCCGCTTTTTTTGTTATTGTTTATTTGTTTCCTCTACAAGGGTTATTAGATCAGCCATTGTCACAACTGTCCTTTTTTTTCCTAAGATGTATTCCAGATGACACCTACAATAGTTTTTGCTTAATTCTCCATGCTTAAGAAAGCAAAAGGAGAGCGAAAAGTCCCTTCCTGCAATGGCCACAGGTTGACAAAGCACAAATTGCTCAAGGTTAGAGATGACACATGCAGTCACCACCTCACCACGGGCTGAGGACTGATCACTCACAGTTAGGACCAGGATATGCCCTGGGGTTCAGGCAATTGATTATATGTTATAAAGGTACTTAAAATGAGATTAAAAAAAAAATCTCTCTAGCGTTGCAGGCATTTTCATCAAAAAGAAAGGTACTCTGAGGAACAAACGTAAAATTTGAAACATATTCCATAGTTATTATTCAATGAATAAAGATAATCTCATCCAAAACACTACACTATAAAACTGTGACCTCTTCACATAAAGTGTCAAAAACTGCATATAATTATTTAATTAGCACTATTTTTTTTCCAGTTTAGTCCAGGCACTATATATAGATCAACCAACAAAGAACACACAACTTCGTAGGCACAGTTATACTGTGCCTATGTATAAATAATATATATAGTGTATAAATATATAGTGTATATATAGTGTATATATAGTGTATATATAGTGTATATATAGTGTATATATAGTGTATATATAGTGTATAGTGTATAAATATATAGTATATAAATAATACTAACACAGTATTTTGAAAGCAATATAGTTTCAATCTAACAGTAAGGAGTATCCTGCTAGTTAGGGAGGAAAATATACTGAAATGATTAACCTGAGAGGAGCATCAGAATTTTATAAAGTGCTGAAGTTCCAGTAAAGAAGGGAAAAAAACGCATTCAGCTGAATTTCCATTAGCTGCAGTTTTATTTCTGATGGAGACATGTTTGGAATTCTGGACAACATAAGTAAGTTTGACTGCTCAAAATCAATAATGTCAAGCTGACATTATAGAACAAAAAAATGTTACCTTAATGGAAGAAAGAAAAGTTTAGGGAGAAGAAAAAAAGCTATCAGGCATCTTGCACATACAGATCTAAATATTGGCTGCAAAATCTTAAAGAAAAAAATAAAAAAAGTCAAGCAACCAACAAATGCACCTCATGTGATAATCAATTACCTAATGTAAAACGCTTGAAATAAACACACTTAGTATGGATTATGTCAGCTCTTCAATTAGGAGTAAATTCACGGCCACTCAGAAAGCTTCTTTTAATTGTGTTCTTTGTGGCAACTCCTTCTCCCCTGACACTCATCATCAACCCACCTTATGCTATCAGTTCCCCCAATGGTGAACCTGAGAAATCAATCTGCTAATGTATAATTTGTAAAGCTTCTCTGACTAACAAATGGATAATTGATTCTTGCACAAATGCTGCATCCCAATGGGTATGAACTGGAAAGAACAAGAAACATAAGACTGGATTTCACTCCAAGTCTTTGAAAAATGCAGTATTTACAAGTCAGGAATCTAAATGTTTTAATAGCTGCCTATGATTTCATGCCTTTTAGCCATGGTTAGCAGGCAAGCAGCGCACACGTTACGAGTGTGAAAAGCAAAGCAGTGTTCAATGATACTTACAGTAAAGCTCATTTTACTCCAAGAGGTTCCCACCAGTAACACAACTCACTTGAACTGTACTTTTATCCATTCTGTAAGGACAGTTTTCCTAAACTTTTCCTGAATTAACCCAAAACCCAGTCAAGCTCTACTATCACATATATGCCCCAAGACAAAGTTAGTCATAGCACTTTCCGCTACATTATGAAATTATAGTTCTAGATTTATAAAACTTTATGCAGCTGCTCTCCATCCTACAGGCAAACTGAATGTATATAGCCTTTGAATTGAAATCCAAAGATAAAATAATTCTCCCACAAGTGCCTATTCTTCATGTGCTTCCATCTCCATGACTTTCACATAAGCAAGCATGTGTAAGTTCCTTTCATGTACAGCAGTACAGCTAATCCACCCACTTAAAAAGTTTATGCACTGCAACAAGGACAGTTATTTCTCTGTTTGGGTTGTTTTCACCATGGCAGAGGTCTACAAGCCCAAAATACCAGTTTATACACACAAACTGCCTCATCTACTGTCGTGACATTAAGCAAAGGTCTTTGGAGAATATGAATCTTGCTCTGCATTACACGAGGCGCTTGCTCTGAACACAGCTCCAACTCTTCAGCTTTTACTTGACTACATTACAAGTTTTACATTATCAGCAACGAATTATGAGAAACAGGCAAAACAGACTCAAAAAAACACTCAGAAAAACACAACCAAAATCAAAACCAAACACCAAAGGAAGTATTGAATATCCAGGAGCAGTACTGAATAGCAGCCCCAAAATGCCTTTTCTAACCAGGAAAGGGAACCATAACACTTTTACAAGAAACATTTTTATGAACTTGCTAAAAAATAGCTTTCTATTTTCTAAGGACTTCTTACTTTGAGAAGTGTTATGTGGTCACAATAAATGAAGCGAACAGTTGAATGTTCTCTCAATAAGAAAAAAAAAAAAGGGGCAATGGCTAAGCACACAGAATACGTGCTGTATGTCCCATCTTCTCTGGGGTCAGCATACTGATGCCCCAGAGGTCTCTTCTTTTGAGGAACTTTCTTTAAATGGAGGAAATTGCAGCAATGCACTTTATATGCCTCAGATATTGCAGGGCTACTCTGGCTTAGGCATAGTTGTGGAGTTCTACTGACAGAGGAGAGGGAAAACAACTCCGGAGAGCAAACTAGGAGGCCATCTCATGATTCACATTTTAACTTGAAAAATACATATATAGCTATGTGCATATGCATGCAAACTTGAGAAACAAGGCCTAAACTGAAAAAAAAAAAGCAGCTTTAATAGTTGCAGAATAAGTCTGTCACCACTACCTGAAACAGAAATAGTATATGCTGAATTTACACCACTTGAATATACATTTGATGAAAATGCACTAATATCCACAGGAAAGAGGAGGTTTCGTTCAACAATATTGATATTGTTTTGATTTTGATATTGATATTACTATCAGAATATCATATTCTGATAAAAAAGTGAGGATTCTTGCTCCAGTCCTTTTCTTATAACACTCTTGAATCTGTCACTTTCCAAATGAAAAATGGGAGATCATATGGGTTAGAAGAAAAGGGAGAGAGAAAAGCTGGGGAGAGTGACAAGGTCTGTGACATGGAAAAATAACAACATTAACTTTTATTTCATCTGCAAGAAGGCAGAAAAAAAAGAAAATCTCAAAAGCCTGCCTAAATCTAAGGCAATATGAGGACAAGGATTCTCTCATAAATGTTCCGAGAAAGTGAGAAAGACAAAAGCCTACAGTGATTTCGGTATTTTTCACATCAATGAATCCCTTAATCTTGTTTGTCAACTACACAGACTAAGAGGGGGGAAAAAAATTAACAAGGAATCTCCCTAAAGCTGGAGTTGCGCTAGATAATCAGAATGTTTGCTAGGAGTGATAAAACTAACATTTAAAAATAATCTATACTGAAAGCCATTTCCAAGTAGAGCTTAACTGTAAGCTAATTTCTCACAGATCCACAGTAGAACGTCTTATCTGTTAAAACACCAGAGTTCTAAGGATATAACCAGCCAAGAGCCCTGCACCACAGAAAAAATCTTATTTCTCTAACTGCTTTCACTGCTGGACTGCTCCTCAAGCACAGCAAGCAAGGCAACCTCCTCTTGGAGCACTGACTTTCCATGCAGGCTAATGAACCACCATTTGGGTTTGGAGAACAAGCTACAAAAATACGCCTAAACTTCTGAGGATGAATCATCCCAGGGCAATGTCACAGGTTGTTGGTGTGGAGCAACCACGCTCAGCTCATTAGTGGGTTTAACAGGATTTTGTAATATTTTATCCTCAAACTGGTCAGCCATTCTACTATAGAAGACAGTGTCAATCAGCCTCTGTCCAGCTAACTGAATTAGAGAGAAAAAAATGCTATGTGGGAAGGAATTCCCTTTCCTGGCTGAAGATACAACTAGTCATATTCTTGGCATACTTAAACATTATACTGGGTGGTCAAAGCTGACGTTCATCCAATAGCCGAGAGTGGAGTGCTATTTTCCACATAAAATCCATCTATCAATTCTCGTATAGCTTGGCATCAAATAAAAGCCACATCAAGAATAAATGTTTTCTGCTTACCAAAAGCATTCTGCTTGCTTTGGACACCAACTCTGGAACTTTATTTCCAATTATATCACTTCAGAAAGTCTTGGAACACCTGGCAGAATGGATCCCAATAACCAACTTCAGGTTTCTCATTCTTAACAGGATCTTAACCCACATTTGCAAATCAGATAAAGGGGGTGAGAGAGCACTCACAAGTAGAAAGTATGAATTATAAAGTGCAGTATAACTTACTGTAAATGACATATCATAAGCCTAAGTATCTCCACTGCAACAGTAAGATACAAGAAGCTAAATGGAAAGATGCCTTGATCCCGTGCAGCTTGCCCAAAGCATTAACGTGTAAACAGGCTCTATTTCAACACCAGCAATCATAGACATTCTTGCTTAGAATAGGCTTTATTTAGCGTGGATAAAAACAGAAGCCAGATTCTTTGATCTTTATGCTACTCACATTTCAGAGCTCCTACCTTCATAACTACCAAGGCCTGCAGCAACTACAGATTTTGGCCAGCAGCCAGCTCGAGTTTACATTTTGGAAGCTTCTACCACAACACCGCCCTTTCTGAAATCTCTTTAATTCCTCTGTGTCACAGGGCCCTGAGTGGAGCATCAGAGCAGCATCAGAGCGGAGGCAGTCACTTTAGGAGGAGCTACTTTTGTCAAAAGCTACTCTTCGGATATCCACACCGAAGACAATGGCCAAATTTGGACCGTCCACCATCCGAAATGCAACAAGCAGCCACTATACACCCTGCTGTCACATTTTTTAAAAGAAATAAATTCCATACTGTAGAGGGTGATCTTTATTAGATTTACCAAGTCCATTATCAACAATATCTTACCTCCTATGGGAAAAAAAGACTTAGTTTTGCCTTCATGTTTTGTTTATCATATTATGGCCCTTTTATGTCACTCTATATTTTTAATAGCATAGTATTTTTATTGTTAATGGAAACAAAGGGCTGTAGCTCTATCATTAATGTCATCTTATATAAAAGACAATGTCCTCCAGAATTCGGTTGCTTTGGACTTTCTAACTAGGAAAACATTTTCTAATGCAAATAATATTTTATTAATGCCAGAACTCTGAATAATTCTGACAAGCTAACTGCTGTTATTTCGTATATCTGCACTCAACTGTACATATACATGTGCATGCCTGCCTTTGGAACACAGGAAAATGGCATCCAGATACAAGATGCCATTTAACCAAAAGGAAAACAGCTCTAAGAATCAGCAGTATAGTAGATTCTTAGGAAATAATACTTTCCAATTCATCCTTATGCTCTAAAGGCTGTTTGGATTTAGAAAATATCTGTGTTATAAGTCTTTCCTCTGATAAAAAGCATCATCAACACTACCTATGAGCTGCTTCACTGCTGCTAATAAAAACATGGCAGCCACTTGGCTCAGTGGTCCAGCTGTATATCAGCAAAGAGCATGTAGAGTGGGTGGAAGACAGATGTGGCACAATATGCTTCCGAGATGACTGGAAAAAAAGAGCAAAAAGCAACCGATGACTGAACACACGGCCTTGTGCCAAACACCATCACCTGGCCCTCACAGGGTCGGGACATGCACCATGGCTGAGAGTCCATGCTTGTTCAAGGAGAAGACAGAGCAATCTAGCAGCACCTACTCTTTCAAAGAACAAGCATCTGGAAGGCACAGAAAAGCAAGTTTATATTACCTCTTATTTGAACTATGTCGGGAGGCTTGGGTGGATCTTGTTCCCCATTATTCTCTAGAAGGCATTTAAGCCACAGGATTGCATCACCCTGGGCAGACACTCACCTGTCTCAGGATCTTAATTTTAACTTTTCGTCTTGGAGCCTGCATTCACTGCACACAGTCACTGCACCACTCCTAGTCTTGTGCCAAACACGAGATTTCGGCATCCAATTTGTTAACAGGCACACTGACACCCCGCAAACAGTAACACAGAGGTACCCAGATCTTTATTCTAAATTCTGTTGCTTCGTTTCATTTTACCACTAAGTCTTTCATAGTGTGACACTGACAACTATAAAATGATGTAGTTAAAGTAATAAACAGGGAATTTTAAGTAGCCTGTCAAGGTAAGTGACACCTATATCATCTTAGTCTTATAACTCTCATGCAAAGTTCCATTCAAACTAACTTCTTCATTATACAAGCAGATGCTAAAAGTTACCTTCCCCACTGAAAGATGCTACATTATCTCTCAGAGCACACAGTAGGATCCACATCATTTCCAGCAACAGCCTTTAGTGCACAACAGCTGCTCTTCATTAGAAAAGCTGCTTTTCCTTTTAGCAATTAAACCTTCTCAAGCTGTGTCAAGGCACTAGAAACCTCCAATATATTTGCTTGCAACTTGATGAGGTATCAGCAACACCAACTGGCCATTGACTTCAAGCAAGCCACACGCTTGCTGGAAAGGTGGGACATGCTGCAACGTTAATGGGCCCAAGGGCAATTACACCACAACTGAAACCACTTCTCTTTGAATTTTCAAGGCAGTAGGGATGACCTAGTGACTTCTGGGTTTCTGCCATTTTGATTAAGATACTATAAAGAAATGTTTAATACTACACAGTGTGAGATAGAAAAGAAAAAACAGAAGTACTGACCAGGAGGAAAACCTATAGCAAAAAGGAATTCTGCAAGATTTAGTTTCATGCTAGTTCAGAAATTCCACCAGCCTCAAATAGCCCCAGAAATGTTGCATGTTAAACCTTGACTTTCTTCCTGATAAGAGAGGCTTTAAAACATTATTTACATTTGCTTTCTGCACTCATGTATCACCTCTGAAGCATCAAGCAATTAAACCTCTCCTATTTGTAATATACATCACACTTCCACTACGCAGACTGACACTTGCACAAGCCAAAACTTCTTGCCATTTGTGCTCTAAGCTTGCTGTTTATTAAAAGACCTCAAAATGGGGGCAGCAGGTTTTCTTGCCCTTTGAAAGGTTTTTGATTTGTTACTTAACTAAATATGTTTGTATAGCTTTCTTCATAGCTACAAGTCCTTAATCCACAAGATGTCAGTTGAAGCAATAATTATATTAATAAATTGCAGACAGTGCAGAAGAAAAGAAAGATGGGGAGGCATTTGGAATTAACATGCTGTGAATCAGTCCTGCATCATCCTTTGTCAGTAGAGTTAGCAGGCTCTTTTTGTTGTTGCCTTTTAGTAATAATTTTCAGTGCATTTGACACATTTCATCTCACTCAATCCACTGAATCCTAATACAAGAGAACAGCAGTTTGTCAAACACATATTATCTGAGGATGCATATCAGTTAATCTTAGGCATTTGACACTGTTGAAGACAGCCGCACTGGTGCAAGCCAAAAAGGTGCTAGGTGAGGAGGACAAGGATCATGTGAGAGGAGAAACATGGTCACTGAGATGCCAGCAACACCTAAGGCCAAAGCCCCACAACTCCTGTCCCATCCTCCCTTTTTGGTGAAGGCAGAGCTTGCAAACCTGCAGAGACCAGCAGTCCATGTGTCCCAGTATCCAAATCAGATGTTTTAGGAGCAGGATGAAAAAAAACACTCTGTTCCGGAAAGATTTCCAGATGCCAAAGTTAGACTCACAAGCTTCTGTGAAGCTTTCCAGGACATGAAGGAGACCATGTGACTAAGCCTTTGCAGCACTAGGGAATATCTGTGAGCAGGCATATCCACGTTATTTCACTTCTCAGCACATTACATGATGAAGTACTAAAAAGACTAAAACAAAACATCCTAAAGCAAAACTGTAAAAAATGAAATTTCTAGGGCTGCCAGGCTAGTGTTTCTTGTAAAAACCATGGCACAGAAAGAAATCTTTATTTTGTAGCAGGTTGAGTTTGGAAAAGAAATAACCAAGTAATGAAATCTGTAGAGCAGACAGTGCCAACCTTAAATTCACCATAAGAAACCACCCCCCTAGCAGCCACTGCTAGAACTTTTTATTAAAGAAAAGCAAACAAAAGAACAGGAGATTTTGGTGGGTATAAAGAGGATGGAGGGATTTTGTTTTATAGGCTTTAGCAGACAACAGGTCCTGTTATGTCTTGCTCTATGCCTAGGCAGTGCCCAAAGGCTTTACACAAGGATGAGGAATTTCACATTTATGGATCTATGTGGGAGAACAGGGCCTTATTTGTCACTGATCACATACCTAGCAAAAAAATGTCAGTTCTACAATTGAACTCTTCCAAGCACCTGACAGGGAACAGAATAAACACAAATCTAAGACACTTAATGCCTGAACTCAACAGAAAATCTCTATTTGTTTTAAGGGTTTTTGAGTCAGTTGTCCTCTTCCATCTCTGTAGTAAAAAACTGGGGTAACTTTTAAACTGATCTTCCCCAAATAGATTATTTTGTGGAGAAAAATATTTGTGTTTTAGCAAGTGACATATATATATTGTAATGAGAACTGTAAAAAAGCCACTACAAGTGTTTCTGACAAACACACAATGTTAAAAGTAATAAGAGAACATTATTAGCTTGACTTTCGCTAATATACAGTAAGGTCACTGTCAATCTGACCATTGCTATATTTGAAATTTCCTCTAAAGGTTGTTTGTAGGAGGCTGGGTTTTGGCTGAGAGTTTTTCTCCTCCTTGCACAACAACTGTGTAATTAGATTTTTCAAAAATATAAACAAAACCTTTCACCCCTCACATGCAGCCAGCTGCGTCAGCTTTAGAACATACGTTCTCTTTGCAAACATGCCAACATCTTGTGATGGATACTCAGACAAGTGCTGACACTGCTATGAAAAACTGATGCCTGGCTGCTAGGTTTTGTGACAATGCCAGGAGTTGTGAGGGGCAAGGAAAAAAAAATAAAAAGCTAGTTCCCTCCCACAGAAAAACATAGAAAAGAAGGAAAAAAAGAAAAAGAAATATCTAAAAATTCCCAGGCTCCACAATTAAAAGCAGTATTTAGCAAACTAGGACTGAGCTTTAAATTCACCCTTTCATTCATCCTCTAATACCAGGAACCACAATAAGAGAAAAAAGCCTGCCTTTTTCCCCTTCAATCAATACAACCTCTTAAGAGTCCAAGCTTCAAAACATTCACATAAAATATTAGCGTTATATATTTGTAGTAGATAAACTGAACCAGCAAGGAAATCAATCAATTTTCAATTACTCGTGGCAACTAGATAAGATGATAGTACACACACTAACAACTGACAACAGTCGCCTAATGAGCAGGCTTATACCTTATGGAAGTCATGACCCTCTGGAGTACATAATTATTAATAGCTTGTTATGATCATAAATATGTATTTCCTATTCTGTCTTCATGATCCAAGTTTATTATATGTAATTGGAGATGAGCTCATCACAAAACCATTCAGTGCAACTTCTTTTTCCAAGGACCATACACTGTCTCTTGCATCAGAAGGAAGGAACTCATGAAATGCATTAGTAAGATTTTAGGTATAGCAAGAACATAAATTTATTTATTACTTAGTACATCACAGTGTTTTTACGTCCCAGTAGATATATTTGGAATAGTGTCATACTTACAACATCAAACTTCTGTGTGATGTTCCCTTGGACATCAAGTAAATAAACCTTGCCATAATGGGTCCCCAGTGCCAAAAACTGTAAAAGAAATAAACAGTTAAATAAACACAGGACATCGCAACCAAAACAACAGCCGCACTAAATGAACTCCAGGATGTTTACCAGATTAACAATTAGCAGCACCCTGGAAGAAAAGAGTCTACAGAAAAAGCTAAAGAATAAAGCTAAAGAATAAAACAAGGCTTTGAGCCCATATTACTGTGATAGTGCAAGTTAGCTGTCAGAATGAGTCATGAGGACCCTCATCTACTGACAACTAATGGTGTGTCTGCAGTTCGTATACATTGCCTGATGGACTGTGGCAGCAAATTAAAAACGCAGCGTGAAAGCAAGGACTAACACAGACCTGAAGTAGTTTTAAGGTCCTTTCCACAGCTTTGTTTAAACCGTAATGGTTTTCTGAAGGGGAGTTATTTTCAGTCCTCCTTCACTATTGACATAAAAACAAAACATTTAAGCACATGCAACCAGCCTGTTGTAGGCCACCAGTAAAGCACTGCTGAATTATGGAATGGTCTTTGATAATGTATTTGAGCTCACAGATCAACTCCCAGGTTTGCTTTCCGTCACGTACTATAACGTTCCTACATTGAACAGTTCCAAACCTCATCCACTCTCCCTTTAAATCAGGAGTTTCACCCTAAAAACAACTGAAGCTCCACACAAGTAGATGTACAAACATACTTGGATACAAAGAAGGCAGCAACTGATCCTGAGAAAGGCTGTTGCTAATTGAACCATGTGAGCTACAGCTAAGCAGGAAAGGAACAAGTTTGGTACTACTTGATTTATGACAGAGGTTTCTTTTTATTTCTCCCCTCCTTCCTCTCGGCATTACTCAAATAATCTAGGCTCTTCAATTCTCTGTATTTCACTGCATGTGAGCATGCTTCATTGCAACCTATAATGAAATGCTCAAATTTACAGGCACTACTAAGCGTGTCAGTCAGGCAGCACAATCTTTAAAAAATAACCTTACAGAAAGTCAAGGTTTAAAAGGATTTATCAAAATGGAATTGCTTAAAATGAAATTTCAGTTCAGGCACTTAAAATATGAAGCTACATTAAAAGGAGTCAAAAAAAGGAAAGAAGGGGTTCATTAGAAATTCATCCCCTGCAATGCCTTTCACTCCTGCAAGGTTGCCTTTTTTCAGGAAGAAAAAAGTCCCCCGGGTAAAAAAATCAATACTGGTTAATAAAACATCAGGTGTGCAGACATAACTAGGTATGACTATTCCACTGCACAGGCCTGCTTGAATGCACCAGGTGCCATGACGATTAGTCATCCAGTGCAGACAGCAAGCCTGGTGAAAATATGATGCTTTAGCACTGAGAAGAGAAAAAAAAAAGAAAAAAAGAAAAAATCTGGGGGGAAATTCGTCTGTATACAGAAGCCAGATTTTCACAATTCCCAGAAAAGTCAGAACTGCTATATTCATGTGTATACTTTCAACAGTGCTATGTAATTTTGATAATGATGATGCTTTAGCAGGGATTTGCTTGCTAAAACAGGGGGCAAAAAAACCCTATAACCCACCTTTATGCTTAAGTTCTCTGTTGTAAGAGCCCTATTCCTAAAAGACTCCAGTACCTAGCTTCTAACAATATCGATCCTTCTCATAAATAGTGTATCTAGTTTGCTGGAAAGCTAAAATGTTTGGATACTTAGAAAAGCTTTCCTGTATTGTCAGTCTTTGTAACACTGTAGTTAAAGCTTCATCTGTACCCTTCTTTATAGAAGAACCCTGTTTATCTCTTGACCTCCAAAATGTAGTTGAGGCTGAAGAGAAAAAGTAACTCAAACAGGTCACAAAACATGACCAAATGTTTGCAAATTCTCAAAATATCCATTTAATTCCAAGTTATCCATATTTTACACAGACTTGTTGTTTTCACCAATATAGACAAAATACAAACTTCATTTTAAGGGCCTCTTGAGCCATGGCACCAGTCTGAGTAAGAGCAACAGCACGTCAGTCTAAAAACATATTGAACTAAGAGCTGGTTCCCTCTACAATAACTGTTAAGGAGCTATCATCATCAGCTGTGAAAAAGTTTACATTCAGAAAACAGCTGCTATGTTTTACATAGTTCTGCTAGTAGCTGCTTGACAAATCATTAAATTGGACACTTTAAAATGCTTTTCACCATTCCTCAATAGTTTAAGGAAGTTCCTCAATATTCAAAAAAAAGACAACACAAAAGTAATTGTTTAAACTGCTAAAAAAGCAGTTGCAGTTTCTTCACTGAAAGCATAAAACAATTCTGCCTAACTCAAAATTTCTTTATTTTGCATCATTTATTGCTTTCTGGCTTTCATTCTCTTGTTTGTCTCAAATGTTACCAGGATTATTAGAGTTCGCTGGTTTTCCCTCTCTGAGTCTTAGCATACTGACCCAGGAGAGAGGAGCAGAGAAGTGCAAGATTAACACACACACACACACACACACACACACACACACACACACACGTACTGTAACTACTTTTTTCACACTGTATTAACAGAAATATGTGCTAAGTTGACCCCTGGCATGATCTAGTCTGTCTTCAGTGATTCAGGCTGTACCAACATGTGGTGTACATGCAAATTTACTTTCTGAATAAGGAAAAATTGGGACTGTATCCCAAATTATATTTTCTTAATACTGTCCCTAATTAAAATCTAGCAAGTACCTTGCCAGTAGCTTATAAAAATACCCCATCTTACCAATTACTGCATCTTGAATTCTCACCTCACATTCTAACCTAGACAGTGTGATCTGTTTCTACACAGATTTACCATGAGTTTTGTTTATATTATTGTTGGCTTGCACTGCTTCCTTGCATTTAGCAAAACTTTTGCAGAGAAAAATATAAGTGTAAGTACAGATAAATTCATAAAAACACATACAAGTTTTGTCCTGCCTCGCAGTCGTATGGTACCTTTTCATGCACTGTCATGCAGCTGGCTGCATCTTTCTGGAGAATTTCAGTCACTCCATTAGAAAGCCGCTCGTACTTCAGCTTCGGTTCTTCTTCACTTTCATCTTCCTAAATTTTCAGGGGTTTAAGAAAAAAAGGGCAAGAGTAAAGAAAAGTTTAAGCTTTGTTTTTAAAATTAAAAGGAATTAAAAGATAATTCAAAACCATCAAATGGCATCAGCTGGAGTGTGATTATTTCTTAACAACAGCCACTACAACTGAAGGCCAAACTTTCACATTTGTATCATTCCAGAGCACCTGGGTTGCATTTTTTGGTTGTTAATTTCTCTTTTTACTCCAAAGTTCCAGATGCCACGAAAGACTGTAAAACAGCCCACCTAGTCAACTGTATTATAAGAAGCATTTAGTCGATTTCAAAAAACAGGGACTAAAAAAGGATGTGTATGTGTACATAGTTAATAAAGTTAGTCATTCACAATTTGGAAGAAAAAATATAACAGAGATGGCTATGGAAAAGTTGATAACGATAAAATAGAAGATGTCACTATAGCCACATTTAACTATAAGCAGAAGCGTGCAGTTTACAAGAAACTTCAAAACCTTTATGAGATGCTGCACCTCTCTAGGAAGGACACAAAATGCTGTGAACAAAACTAAAAAGACCCCACTAGAAATAAGTTAATTGTATAAAACAGACCAATCACTTCATGTTAAAAAAATAGAAAGTATAAATACATTGCTACAAAACTGGGGAAAAAATGAAGCAGGATACAGCTTATTCCTACAGATCACCTATCTCATCTACTACAAGTGTAGGAACTTTTCCTGATAAATACCCAAGTATCCCTTTCTCCTTTCTTTTTCCCTTCCAAGCCGTTACGGCATTATCACTGCAAGTATCACTTCCAAGTATCGCTACTTGGACATGCAAAAAAGCCTTGCCGAGAGGCACTGCATGAGGAAAGAGGAGCCTGTGCCAGGGAGCAGGAGGAGCAAACTCGCTCCAAGAGCGCCCAGCACGCTCCTCTTCTGTGAGGAGGAAACTGCAGGTGGGAAACGGCACTCTGCGCTGCGGCACCTACGGAAACACGATGCCAGAAAGGGACTGCGCGAGCTTCCGCTGATACTGCATGTGCATAAATACACACAACACTAAATACACCTCCCCTCCTTCTGCTCACTAGGAAAGTACACCTGCAATAACCAGGTGGATTTCCCATATAAAACATTTCATTCCGAAGCAACCGGAAAACACTAGGGCAGCACGCCAGCAGAGGAGCTCCTATTTCCCCCACCAAGCTCTGCTTTCCAATCTCTGGCATAAAAATCACATAGAAAAACACATAGTGCCAGGCCAGAGCAGCAGCACAGGGTTTGTGCAGCCTTTTATTGTGCCTAGGGATCTAAGAAGAATAAATTCAGTAAAATGAAAAGTGATGGCTTAAGAATAAACTACTTTATTTAAATTGCCTTTGGAGTACTAAAGCAAGTCTTCTCCAGGTTCAGTCTTGTGGCACATGCAACTATTACCCATGTTAATACATACATACTTCCACAAAAAAAAAAAAAAGGTATGGAACTACGAAAAAAATCAATATTTATTACCATGCGTTTACTTTATACATATGCTGCAAACAGGAGATGTTTTAAAGTGTTATTGAAGAATTTTGTGACAGAATACAAAAGAGATTAATATAGGGATGTCAGCAATCCATGACGTAGTTGTCGGAAGCAAGGTGTCAAAGTGTCCACCAAGGAACAATTTTATTCAGTAAATCTAACACTGAACAAAGTTGTTACTAGACAGAATGACAATGTCAAATTACAGGGCTGTATATAAATCAGCCAAATTACTTGTGCCTACACATTCTTAATAAATGACTACAACATTGAGAGAAAGGCAGGAGAAAAAAAGCACACATGATGGAAGGAGGGTGTAAGGGCACATGTTTACTTAGGCAATTAATACACTACTGCATTTCATACATCTCTTGCAAAAATTACACTTGAAATGCATGGGCAATCTTTGAATAATCCGTAAAAGTAAAAAACTGAACTCCAGTCATCTAGTCTTTCTAAGATCCCACACGTCGCTGAAGTGTGGACATCAAATGTGCAACCAATGTGAAAAGTTAATTCTAGTCTTGAGTATTTTGCATAAAAGCCTTCATCCATGGACCATTAGGTAAAGTTACTGAAAATAAGTCTGGCCATCTTATTTATGACTGAAAAAACAAATAATTTTTCCTACACATGCATATACAAAAAGTATATTCACTTTCAAGAGTCAGTGCAGTGAAGCATTCTGCCAGGCTTCAAAATAGAAGCAAATAAAATGAAAACTTCCACTAGGCAAGACGATGTATCCATTTCACACTTTCTTGACAGGTATCTTATGTTAAGTAAAATCAAGCAAAAAGGTGAACTGGAAAGTGGAGGGGGGAATAAGGGGGCTTTGCTGTAAACAAAGAAAAAATGATTTGCAAAAACACAAGACTTCCCTTTTGCTACAGACTCTGGCTCATATATTAAGTGCATTTGACACTCTCTTATCCTGGATATCAACGTTTAACCATTTGAAGGTATTTTTCTATCAGGAAAAGCTTTTACGGCAGCCTGAACTTCTAAAGCAAACACAAGCCAGCGTTAATAAAAAGCAAATCAATAATTTTTGTTAAATTTTAATAATGCTGCAAACCTACAAATAAAACCATCAGCAGCCTGAGTTGAGATGACAGTTGGCCACGTTTCTATGACAACCTGGAGGAATAGCACAGTCCTGACTTGCAGCAAAGCTAAGCTACAAACAGGGTGACATTTACCCCACACAAGAAAACTCACAGCTTTCCTTCAAAAATAAAAAAAAGGGAAAAAAGAGGAGGAGGAGGGAAATCAATTTCTCAACTAATATGGATTTTTGCTAAGTGTTTGGCTATTCCAATTAAAGAGAAGTTCTTCAATCCATCTGAGAGGATTCTAAACATTTGAAAATAATTCTTTCAGTACCACTTCTCCTACTACCACTTAATACATCTTCCATGTTCTCTGCCATTAAAAAAACCCTACAATCTCACCAAAAAACCACAACACTAAGTTTTGAAATTCTTGTTGAATGTATTGAAAGGAAAAACAAGCAAGCAAAACAAGCAAACAAAAACCACCGCACTGCACACATTTGTTTTTTTTTAAAGCACTCCACAAAAGGTGGGTTTAGGTTCTGAATGGCAGAAGACGTCCAGAGCTGAGGAGTTCATTTTGGGCTGTCTTGATTCACTTCAAAATAAACCACAACATTTTCCCAAACACAGAAAATCTACTTTCGAACTCAGTTTCTACTTATTTTTCTATTTATCTTTTACTGCTGAAAGGCAACAGTAAAAAATACTCCAAAAACACTCTAAAGAACATTCCTGGGGTATCCATAAGCATTTCCTATTGAAAGGAAACTTCTAATGGCAAGATTTATTATAATTAGCTAGTAAGACGAAGAACTCTGTCCTATTAACTCTTACACTTTGCAGTGCTGAATTCCTCAAAGAAATCAAATTCCTCTTTCCATGCCTAGAACCTAAGCATGAAACTCACTGCCAACTCTTCCTGAGAGGCTGAACTAAGAAGCTGAGGGCAGATGTGCCATTTAGCTCTGGAGAGGCCACTCAGCCATGAGGGAAGCTCCTCTGCCTTTCGAAATTCAAGTGTGCAACTTCCTTTGCCTGTTCTCTGTCTTTCCCAGCTCTGCCTAGAGGAACAACTCCAGGTATCCCTAACAGGGGAAAACACAAGAAATAAAATCTGAAATGGATCCTCACAAAGATTTCCAGGAGAAACCTGTGGGTAATTCATTGCACTATCCATTAGTGGATGTTTGCGCCTACAGTGGAGGATCTGCCCGCAGGACAGTCCGTTGCATGAACTACATGCTTTGTGAACTGCAGATACTCTAATTATGTTATGGACACTGACAACAAAGTGTCACCCTTCCTATACGACTTGTCCTCCATGTTCTTCAAAGCCTTCATGGAAATAAACAGTGCATAACATTATAGGACAAGTGCCCTTCATCTGCGCTGTCCCATCTGCCACCCACTTCCAGGCAGACTTCCCATTACTGTAAGTGGTCATACTGGCACTGATTGCACTTTTAAGTTTTGACCCTGAAAAACATTTAAATTCAGGTAGAAAGATATCTGTAATCTAAGCATTAAAGTGTTTTGAAAGGAATCACACTCGCATCCTACTTCCACAAAGCCCTTGGCAATACGTCTCCTTAAAAAGCATACCTTGAAGGAGAAAAAATAATAATAATAATATAAAAGAGCTTATTTTTATTTTTAACTCTCACACTTCCTTTCAAATTCCTCACGATTTCAGAAATTACAAAACAAAAATGTTAAATTCGCTCATATCCTGCTAGTTTAGAGGCCATTTCAAATGCTCTGCAGCTGTGTATCTGAATAGTTAAAGTTTAAAAGGTATTCTAGAAACTCATTAGAAGCAAAACAAATGCTGCTGAAGAGCCAAGGCTATAGTCTTGCTAAAGAGCAAGAAGAAGCTACTTCTTAGTTTGTAAGACTATCTCTTCTTGACACTTAAATGTCACCATATTCGAGGAGATTCTCTGCAGAAGCCTGGAAATTTTAAAGCAATCGTCACCATTGCACAGAAGGAAACAATGAAACTGTTACACTTGCAGAATTAGTTTCAGAATTAGGTGAAAATTTCAAGTAGAACAAAAAAAGTCAACTCCATATATTTTAATGACTTAAAATAAAGTTTCACAAGAGCACCTTCAGTTATTCAGAAATGAATAAACACATCCTCTGTGCTTTGGCTAAAGGTAAGTTCTACTTACTACAAGAATTCAGCTAAAAATAATTTTTAAATAATTGTAGAAGTTTCTGGACTCAGAACACTCTCCACAGAATTACTTAACCCTGTTCCACATGGACAGAAGCACAAGCTGCACTACGACCCCTCACAGAACTCAGATACCACTGTAACCCACCATCTTAGAGCCAAACCCAGCTTCTTGCACAAACTCAGGACTTGATCCAAAGCACAACCACCTCTAGCTGCTCTTTTCTGTAGAAATGATGGCTTATTAAGGGGCTGACTTGGTCAGTTCAGTTTTATTTTTTGAGTTTTTGGAGGGTGGGACCATTTATTATATATACATGTGTAACATATATATGTATATCTCACTATCATAGAATGGCTAGGGTTGGAAGGGACCTGTAGAGGTTGTCTAGTCCAACCCCCACTATATATATATATATATATGACATAGAAACAACGAGGCCTTATCTTAACAGCTGGCACCTGTGTGAGAAGCACACCTGCACATTTTAACAGCATTACTCTGAAAGATGCATCGTCACTGAGCATCAGCCAGCTGCACTCCAGGCAGTTTAAGAGCCCTTTTTCATCACAACTCTGCTCAGGTGGTGAGACTTCATCAAGGAGGCTGTGCAAAACTCAGGAAGTTTGTACAAGGAAGTTTGTACAAGAGGGCCTAGCAAGCACTCTGCAAACACAGGGGTGACTGCTACACACTTGACATGAATAGGCAAACACCATCCAACAAGGCAGAAGACATGGCTGCAACTTTTAGTTTAACTTCACTTGCTTACTTAGAAATTTTTTTTAACATTGATCTTAATGCCTTCTTTAGGCAGGAGAAGTTACATGATTTCTGTCAACCTTCATCCACTCCATGTCAAATCCCAGGCCTTTTTAGGACCTGGCAACCTCCTTTTACACTGAATCAAGAGATAGCGAGGTGCTGATTTACGAACATAACCAGCTTTACGTATCCTAACTCCTATTCCCCTAATTGTTTAGAAAATGCATTCATCCAAGTATCTCGCAAAAGCTGGTTCACAGTTCCATTAAACAGGCACCTCTAGTTCTTTCTAGCCATGCCATATCTAGGCTGAGTATGACTCAGATAAACCCTAAACACAAGATTTCAAGATCTAAGTCTCCATATTCCCATTTCCAATCTAGGAATGTTTGTATGTGCAAGGTCTTAATTACTTTTTATTACTACTTTTCAACAGGAACATCTCCTTTTTCTAAAAACTGTAGGCTAAACCATAGAGATTTTAGGCATTTTTGTACTTTAATAATTAAGACTGATAAAACTGTAAACTAGTTTTTCAGTTACACACTATCACTTGGAATGATAAGCTAGTTTTTCCACCTGGTCTGAAGTACTAACAAAACTGCAAGTACAACAACTGGTCTCGTCTTGATCTTGCAATGGCAAAGGAAAAGGAAAGACCTGATTCTTCCCATCACAATGATTGAAAATGGCACACATAGGAGAGAAACCAATCGAAGGAAACACACAAAGCAGAATCTCCATTGACTCAACTACCGCCTTTCTCTCCACAGTCAACCCCAACTTGGGAGTGAAAGGGTGCCACACTAGAGTAAAATAAATAAATAAAGTCCCCAAAAGACAGAGCTATGACAGAAGGTTCCTGTGGCTCACGCAGCCTAGAGCTGGCCAGCTGTCACAGAGCAGTAACAGATGGTCACACAACTACTGTCTCAGCTGGCTGAGCGCAGAGCGAGGAAGGTGGGCGGGCAGGGAACACTGAAGGACGTGGTGGCTCGAACCCAGTCACATGTAGGTTTCTGCTCTGTAGAATTTGCTGAGAAAAACGTTTATTGGAAGGTTTTTTTGACTCCTTCACGCTTGAGAGCCAACTGAAAACATTGCTAGGTTTCCCTGAACTTGGCCTTGGAAACATGGGTTGAAGAGGCTGACCTGCCTTATAAACCCCTATCAATCCCTCCTATGCTCCAGCTCTCCAAAGCTGGCACTTCAAGGGTGCTGGCTCCCAACCTACCACCACTTTTATGAGAGCAGCATCCTGAATCCTCATGAACAAGAGGAAAATACAACCTCGCCCTCCCCAACTTCCCTTCCAAACAGGCTCTTCTTTGGCCTCTGCAGACAAGCTCCTGCCTTCCCTTAAAGACTTTAAACCCTGCCGGCCACGACTCCTGTTCCAGGTTTTGGCATGTTTCAGTGTGCCCCCAGCAACTGCTATTCGTTAGCCCTCAAAGGGATTCCAAAGCACCACAGCCACCACACGCTCAGGCGCTCACTCCTGCCTAGGCCTGGCAGGGTAGCTTTCCTGTTTTTTCTCCCAAAAAAAAGAAAATGAAGGAAACTAAGTAAATAAGCTCCCATGCAGTTCCTTTATGATTCTTTGAGTAAGAAATCACTTAAACCTTCTAGTAGCTGGCTGTAAAATCGGCAAACATGTATTACGATGTTAAAACTTTGCACAGCAATTTTATATTCTCCCCACACACCTTCTGCAAGGATTTATTTAATCCCTTGACCTCTTTGGGAAAATGTAGATGCATACCAGGAACAAGGAATTACGATGATAGGGTTGCCTGTGAATCTGTATTAAAATAGGCTGCATTCAGAGAATGAAATAACACAGATGAAAGGCAAAGCAGACAGTACCATTTCTTCTGCAAATCCTTGTAGCATAAAAGTTGCACTGTATTTGCAGAACACCAATCCAAGTTTCACTCCTTCAGAAGTTGGAAGGAGATGGAGGTTGGTCGAGTTGTGAAACAGCAACAGGATAGGCAATACTGGTCATGAACTATCATCATAAATGGCTCTGACAAAATAAATAAAGTCCATATAGTATGACTTGATTTCACTCCAACTGTCTTCAATGTGTTTTACCTCACTGGCAGTTCTGGCAAGGCAAAGAACCCTTAGAAACATTTAAGTTCACTTCAGTGTTCAAGAGCACACTATCAGTCCAGCCCTCTCAATTGCAAATCTCAAAGAAATTCCACATTTTTACTTGTACTTTCCTTTTGCTGTGTAAGGAACTTCAGGAGATATTTGTTTCCCCTGTGAACACTATGTGAGCAGTCCAGTTGCCACCTTGTGATGTACTGCATATGGATGCCCTACAGTGCAGTTTCAGGAGTATTTTTTAAAGCTACTTTCACTCACTCGCTACAGTGCAAAAGCAAGATGGAAAATAACCAGTTTGCCTTTCCCCATATCAAGGGATTTAGTGTTTGGAAAGGCCATATCTACATACTGTTAACATAGAAGCTTTACATTCGAATTTATGTAACACATAGAGCAAAACTATTACCTTTATGTATTCCATGACACACAGATTGCATGGGCACTTCTGGTTAATATTAATAGCTTATTAAATGAAACATCTAATTTTCCCTCAAAACCATCAGAATAAAAACAACAAAAAAAACCCCAACAAAAGCATGATGCATTTTTTCCTGCAAGTCAATCCTCTAACAATGTATATTATAATATTAGTTACTAGTCATTGCAAACTTGTTTTTCAAATTAAGGTATGAAACGATTCCATTTAAACTCCAATAAATAATTTACAATGCTCATCCTACTAACTCAAACTGATAAATTATTTCCATGATCCTCTTTCTCACCAATAACAAAGATAACTTTCTATTTGGAATTTGTGTATCTTCCCCTTCCATCCTCATTCAAAAGGCCAATTCTCCCTAAAACTACGCAGCTGGAAGCAATGTCTCTTTAGACTCCTCAGGTATGTGAAACAATATGCTTCCCGAGTACTCCCCCCACTCTTCCCTTTTTCTATCTTCGAAACACTTGGAAGATAAAAATGGGACACTAGTACTTAACAGTATGGATGGGAGATAGGATGAAATGAAACAACTTGTCAAAGGTCAGACTGGAGACACAAAGTAGCAGGCTCAACGCTTAGGTAGAGTAGTCAAATCTACTTTTAATTCTTTTCTTTTTTTCCATTATTGCAGCGGTGATGCCCCTTCTAAAGCTACTGGCCACAAAACTACTCACCTCTTCCAGCCCATTGCTCAACACCCCACATTAAGAGTACATTTTGACAGAAATAAAGTATGACAGGAAGGCTTTTCTAACAGATGCTTTATTTACTTGAAGCGATTTAATTGCTTTGACCTAATAGAGACCCAACCTACAAAACTAAGACCTGCAGTGCATTAAAAATAAATAAATAAAAAACAAACAATATCAAAGTTCGTTTAGTTGCCTCCTTTTCAGGTTTATGTATTTCTTAACTAGGTTCATGCTTAGATCAGTTTGTGAAAACTTAAGGAATTTAAGGAGTTTAGAATATTTCATTCAGATATACCAGAAAAATATATCTAGAACATACTAAAATATCCTCATTCAGATATACTAAATTCAGATATACTTGACCATTTGACAAAGGATTGACAAAGAATTTCTACGACATCCCTCTACAAATTTTCCCAGAATTTAACAGTCTGAAAAAGAAATAACAAATATACTAAATGAACATATATATCCCTTTTGCAAGGGTAGCAAGGACTGAATATCAGAGAATGGCCCAGAAAATATACACATATTAAGAAACACTAGAGAAATACAAAAAAGTTATCTTAAAGAGCCCCACAGTAATACTCACATTAAAGATACATTTTGATTCTGATAAGCAAAGGATTTTAAAAACACCATAAAAAAAAAAAAAAAAAGGTCAGTGGAACCACTTCCACAACTGCAAGACTTAGCACTAATTTTCTGATTCCACCACAACTTGCTCTTGAAAAGGACCTCCCCGCTAGGGAAATAAGTACTGGGCCAAAACCAATCTAATCAGAGCCACAAGAACAAGTCAAAAAGCAACAGAAAATTTTAATACTGTGATTTTTAACACTTTAGTAACTTTAGTACAGAGCTTTGATTCCCTCATCATCCCTCACTTGATTCTCTTTTCAACTACATCTGATTTCATGGTACCAATAGCTCACATTTAGCAGTGGAGTTTGATATTTTCTCCACACTTCTCAGAACTAGCAGCCTATTGCTCCATTTTATAATGGCATGCTGGGGGCTGGAAAGAGGCAGAGCAAAAAAATAACCTGTACATGAAGCCTGAGGCTACAGCAGATCCTTGAAAGCCTTGGAGTCTTGGTTCAAGGCATTCATCTATAGCATGCAAAACACCTGTTAGTAAACGTATACTGACCAGTCCTCTTCCAGGATGCAGTGCAACCTGTACCGTTAAGAGCATATTCTTATATATGAATGGGAATGTTTTGTGCACTTTATTTATAGTGAAGACAAAAAATAGCATTCACCTGACCTCCCAAGATTTCATAACAATATCGCAAAATGAGTCATGACTCTTCTTGTATTGATACAATACACTGTATAGCTACAATACACTGGCTTAGTAAAGCAAGACACTCTAGCCACACAATGCCAAACAGCACAGAGGTTCGGAGCGATAAACGCCAGGCAGCTTCAAGTGGGATTTTTAATAAGTTTTCTTTTGAATTAATAGATACAAAAGCAGCTCTTGTCTTCAGAAGATGCAAGCAATCCACGGGTTGATTCCACAATGTATGCTACAGGATATACTACCACTATCCTGTATTTTAAAGCCGAGAAGATCTCTAGTTTTTAAACTATTTATTAATACATCCATTAAAATATTCTAGTAAAATGCTAGTAAGCTAGGAAGAGGGAAGGGGTATCTACCTGGCAGAATGCAGTTCAACTGTAAAAAGATTTTACAAAAATAGACACATTGCAAGAAAGAAAATGATTTGAAAACAGAAATGCGGATTCAGGCTATACATAGTTTATTCAGACTTTTTTTCCTCCACAGTTTATGAACAGCCAAAAGTCAGATTACTTTGTTGTCTATTTTTAAGGTCTCATCAAATGTGACAGTCCAAACATGCAGCTCCAGGTGCTGTAAAATAAAATTAAATAAACCAATGAAACCACATTATACTAGGACTTTTCAGCTAAACAAACCTGCTCAGGGTGAGATCCAAATGTAACATGTTTGATGACTAGTCACTGCAGAGAGAAGTAAAACAAATATATTTCATAAATATAATTAAAAACAAAAAAGAAGACAAAAAAAGTGCTTTCAGAATGAAGTGGAAATATTTAGAAAACCAAATAAGCACTTTAATTCACAGGAGAAAAAAGTAAGTTTAGATAAAATATTTTCTCACCATATCATGGTAGAATAAATAGCCTGTCTATATGCAAAAAATTCTTATATTTGATATGCATTATTACAATATGAAGGGAAAGTTTATATTCTACAGTAGTACTAAGAAAGATGTGTTTCCATTCCATTCCACAAACCTTGATACAAATAGCTACCACTATTGGAAGGTCTGTTTCGTATATGAACATATGCACTACAACTGCTAACTAATATTTCTGATTTTACATATTTTGACTTAAACAGCTGCAGAGCATTAAACCCATAAGCTCAGCTGGGAACCAAGAGTAGGAACCCAACTTAAAATGAATGGCTCTCAGCTGACGCACATTCAAGAACATAATTTTTGCAGATTTTCACACCTGAGACCTCTTATAAAGCTCCACCAACAAGTTTGTGCAAATGAGTACCCTGGCACTTGTGAAAGAACAGGCCATCCAAAACAAATCAAGCAGGCACTGAGCTAGGATTAGCATGTCATTTGTTTAGAGCTCATAAATGAGCAAAACCAAAGGATTTGCTCAACCAAAAAGAATCAGTGTTTGATTGTTTTTTAAGGTATAGTCATACATCTAAATTCAAAATTGAGTGGTTTTTTTAAGTGTTGGGGTTTTTTTTAAATAAATATTTATTTCCCCCATGGACACATTCATATTTTTGAATAACTATGAATAACTATCTCCCTCCAGAGAAAATCTTTCAACAGCATAACTTGGATATCTATGTAATGCTTACTCGGAAAAGAATAAGTATTTTTAATTTGATGAAAAATATTTCAACAATCTTCAGTGCAAGACCAATTGCATACGCAAGCAACTTCATTATGACTGAAGACAGAAGACTACAAAATCTATTTCATAGATATTTTATTGAGGAATACACTAGGACAGAGTTTGCAAGGATTAGAGTCCAGGATTCCAGTACTTTAACCATAAAATCCATCCCTATTTACCCAAACTGTGAGCAGTCCAATAGAAATCATAAAATTTCATGAGTACTAGAGGCAAGAGTAAAGCCTTCAGTTCAATCTTACCCCTGCCTATACTTCAAATAATACAAAAAAATCACTGACAATACTTTGACTTCATGTTTTCATAATTATGTTTTTTTTCCCCTCAACTTTATCTGAATGATTGCTAGAAACATTTAGTGAGTTACTGAAGCATTTCCACAATTTTAAGGTTTACATACTTCCTTTAAGCACTTTTTAAACATAGTTTCAAAGTATCATTAGTCAAGCCAGCTGTACAGTGTTAAGGCACTGCCAATTGGACTATTCAAAGACAACTCACGGAAAGTGTTCTCCCTGGACTGTTTTACATCTGACATGTACACTCTCAATATTAACATTTTCTTTTCACATCTCTTTACACGTGGAAGTAATATCAAAACCAGATATCAGTTTAAACCAAAGGGTTTGCTGAAATTTTCCAAACTTCAATTTCTCCAAAAACTACATGATGCTGCACGGAAACAGGTTGCCCAGAGAGGTGGTGGAGTCTCCTTCTCTGGAGATCTTCCAAACCCGCCTGGACACCACCCTGTGCCACATGCCCTAGGAGACCCTGCGTGTGCAGGGGGGTTGGACTAGAGGACCTCTACAGGTCTCTTCCAACCTTAAGCATTCTATGATTCTATGATGCTATGATTTCTATAAAGGCTAAAAACAAACAAAAATTACTTCCAAAATGAAACATGTAAACAAAATCCCCTGCAATGCATCTTTGACTACTTCCAATGTCCACATGTATTTGCATAGGGCTGAAATGTTGAGATGCCATTAAAACATAATTTAAAAAAAAAAGTTATCTTGCAATAGGCTTTAAAAAACAATGAATTTTACAAATAAATGGTTGTATTCATTGTGTTGTGAATGTCAATCCTTATCAACCCTTGAGAGAGTGCTGCTCAGCATAACACTGAGCACTTGCCACCCTCACTGCAGATGTGCACATCACATCACAGAGTCCAGGCACACAACTCCCAGCTGCAGGGCAATTCTAAAACAAAACTCTCTTAGGCTGGAAAAAAAAGGACCAGTCAAAGCAGCTGTTCCACACAGGAGCCCTCTGCCAGAAGCAGAATCTCTGCTTCTCACGAGCAGTGCCCTAGTGTGGCAAAACAGTGAAGCAACAGATGCCAAGAAAGGTGTGAGGGAGGGGAGTTATCTCACAAGAAAAACAGCCACCATCCTTTCCAAACAATTACTTCTAAAGCCACCATCTCTGCAGGATGTCTGCATCTGCAGTGCTTGAGCCCAGATCCAAACTGTGAATATTTGGCTCTAGGTGAAGAAATATTTCATAACCAGCAAGACTGTTAAAGTTTCCAAAAAAACTAAAGTTAAGTAGGCACAGGATCTCTTGTTGTCCCTTCAAGCCAGGTTTGGAGCTAGCGGGCTGCTGTTTAGGAGAAAATTTTGGAATCCCCTGCAGCTTCCTTTCTTTCCTTACCCCAACTTCTTCCAGCAACCTGCAGCAAGGTAGGCAAACTTCTCAAGAGCATGAGCAAGTTTTTAGCACAGTGACATCTCAAGAAAAGACATTCAACGGATCAAGATTAAAGACAGACTGTAAAGATAACAATATTGGAATTACTTGAATATAGCACTAGTGCATATATAATTACACTGTCAACTAAATTTTCTTCTCATCAGCAGTTGAATTTTTCTCCAAATATAACTCACTATATTAAAATTGGGTGATCATTACATGTTTTAATATAAAGTAGTATTTTAATAGCAAACCACAAATAGCTCCTTTTCAATAATTAATCCAAGCTTAACATTGACAACTACAGTACAAGCACAACTAGTAAACAAGCAGCTGCCAGAACAAACCAGTAGGGATAATATTTTTTCACTCCAGCTTGACAAAGGACTAGCACTGAAGCCAATTCAAGTATAAAGCATTTTAATGAGGCTTACCTCAGATTCATCTGTTGATTCTTCATTAGACCTACTTTCCTGAAAATGACACAAAGAAGAACAAAGGAAAATTAGGTAAGTACAAATACAACCTGAACAGCTAAGCACTAGTCCCTATTTAAAGTACATTTTTAACCATTATTAACAGACAGAAGACAAAGTGGGAGCTACTCAGAGGTTCTGAGTGACTCTGAACATGTCAGATATGATTATCCTCTACATTCATACCCAATTTGTGCTTACACTTGTAATCTAGTGCCACACTGACACTCAGTGGCACCAGTTGACTGTGATACTACTGTTGGTTACTCTAAAAGAAAGTGCATCATCTGAAACATGTTAAGTCCTGGGGAAAGCTTCTCTGTCTCCCCAGCAGTGGTAACGAGTTTATAAAGCAACTTTCCATGCCTTGACACACAAGGCAGAATGGCTTTCTCAAATTATCAGCAAACAAGTTTGCTATTCAACTATCAATAGACAACTCAAACTATTTTCAAACCATTTTTTCATAGAAACACATCAGGAATCAAAGTTTAATGACTTCTTTTCTTTACATCCTGCAATGCAAACCAAGTGCCATCCTCCTGCCTTACAATAGCTACAGTTGCATAAGGTACATAGCTATAGTTTTAAAACCCCTCTCTGGCAAGACAGTGAATCTTACTGCACTGCTACTATTACTCAAAAAAAAAAAAAAAAGATTCAGTCAGTTCCTGCTTATCTCTCACCTGTACAATGCTAAAATCTGCTGATGCAATACCTCCTTAAATAGGTCAGCAAAATGAGAGTTTTGCTTAACATATTTATCGTCATCAATAGCAATAAAAGGTTACAACTAATATGCTGAGAGTGAACGCAAGCATTTTAACAACACCACATGATATAAAGAATGTAAATCACAGAAGGTGGTGTTTCAAGCTTCATGAAGCAATATTTGGACAGGATTTCACAAGAGAAGCCAAAAAAGAGAGACAGTTATCAACAATGAGGAGAAACAAAAGGGGAAGAAAATTTAACACAGTGACAACTAGCACAACCTTTAGTTTGTCACATCTCTTTACTTCCCCTCTTTATAATCTCAAGGCAGAAAGCATAGGCTTTGCACTTTCACCTTTAATGACCACCACACCTAATTAGAGATAAATGTTGGCAAAAGAAAGGTAATCTTTCTATTTAGCATTTGAAACCCATGATAAGATGCTACCAGTTACAGTCATCTCTTTCCCATACTTTATTTACTGCAATCAGACAGGGCTACCTCTAAAATACATCCCATAAAAGGGTCATCTGGGTAGTCTCTATTCACATGATTTTTGGATGGAAAGAGGATACTATGGGAAGCAAGGGAAGATGAAGACATAGCAAAATCCTAGTACCCCTTCAAGCTAAGATTTGACTTTGAAAGTATAACTGGCTGCCAGCTCGTGTCAAGGTCTCTATTCATAAGATGCTGTCACCTTTTGGAACATAATGAATCTATTAGAATCTTTGTGAATCTTAAGTTCTACTCAAGAACAACTACCAAGTGATTGTACAGCTAAAATATAGTAATGTGACATCAACAGCCAATAGGTCAAGGTATAACACCACACAAGGTACAAGGAAAATACCAGACTCCTAACAGGAAAACTGTCCTTGATTCTGTAGAGCACAAGATGCCTAACCAGTGCTTTACAAAGAAGAACTATTAGACCTGTCATTTTGATATTTCCATTTTTTCTCCAAGAGTTCTGCTTAAATATCTGGGCTAGTCCTGCTACATAAACAAGAAACGTGAGAGCAAGTTTATTCTGTATTGGCATAAGAATTTTATTTGCTAAAAGAAAATATTAACCTGCAATCCTGAACAAAGTAAGTTGTTACTGCAAGTGACATTTCTACAGGGTGGCAGCTACATCACTTGTATTTTTTCCCAGGCTTCCAATTGTTCTGGCTATTCATGAGAACACATACGTGGGCAAAATGAGGAACAAGGTTTTCAAAGTGAGGTTACTATATAACGCTACACAGTACATTAACAGTCATCTTGATGTTATCAATCTTTCATCTTCCCGAGACACCAAAACAAGAGAGAACACCGTACATTCTAAAGATACCCTTGTAAATAGCAATGTGCAAAAATCTAGGTGTGCAAGATTGAGACACACCAGAAATGGGCTCATAACCAACCTCTGTGAATCCAAAAATATATATTTTTTTTTCATTTTGGACATATCATTCCTTATTATACTCCATATAGCCGCTGTAATTGCATCCAATACATTTTGTAAGTTGGATATAAAGGTACATTTTAAATGCTTCATGACCTTTATGCTCTACTAAAGAGAGTGACATGCAAAAATTCAAAGGGAATAAAGGCATAAAGGGAATAAAGGCATAAACTGTATTTGTTCCTTGGCAACAATGTAATGGAAGGTGCTTAGATAAGCAACAGCTAGACCACTACACAAGTCCTAAGTCACTGCGCTAGCAAATTACTACCAAGAGATTTTTGTCCCACAGACAAAACTAGCGTAACAAACTGCAGTTATGACCACTCTGGAGTTTTGCTATTCTTCCTTCCCCCACTTAAATGCATGAACCAAGAGGATTATCCTCCACTTCTATTTTTTAGAAGCCTTGCAATTGTGAAAAGGAAATCCCTCATCAGGGATGAGCAGGTGACCAGAATTCCAAATCACACAGGAGTAACTGTCATTGGTAGGTCTGTCAGACTGTAGGGGAAAGTCAGCAGTGGTGTTACTGTACACGTCAGTCAGCCGGCAAATGCTGTTGCTCAAGGAGCCTAAGAATGGAAAAGGGGACACAGATGAGAAAACCACAGAAATATAAGATAACCTCTGACTTTAATAACCACTCATTTAGAAGATGCAACATAAATTTTCTATAAATGATTAATCTGCAATAGCTTTCCAGTATGACAGATAGGGGCTTTGTCTTCTCCTTTCCTTCACAAAAGGATTATCAACTACCTTTTTAGGCCCAAAATCTGCTGGGAAGGGAAAAACCATAAAACCTGGATATCAAATAGGCTGCGCCACCCTCTACCTCCACAGGCAATTTACAGATTGCTTTCAGTAGGGTAAAGCATGCTCTATATACAAAACAAGTGAATAAGATAATTCTTACATCATGGCTTATTGACAGCAAGGCATAGGTTATTCTACTCTGCTTAAATAAAATGAATTTCATCAGAGTCATCTTAGCCCAAGAATTCTTTTAGATGCTGCCACACTTAAAAACTTGCTGAATGAGACAGCCAGGAAAAGCCAGCCCTGCCCAGCAAGACCCATGGCAAGAGGAAAAGCGGAATCCACATCATGTAATACATATTGAGACTAATTTGCCCATATCCTTGTTATGGCTTTCCAGTAGCAAGTTTCTCAGCCTTCTCAAACAGGCTCTTCCCTTCTCTCAGCTCCTTAACCCGGGCTCTACACAGGCACGAGTGGCATCCCAAAACCTGCCACGGGGCTGACCCCTAGGCCTATGTGCAGGCCCCCTCCGGACAGACCTCTGAACAAGCAAAGAAGGCCTGAAAAAAACCATGGTGCTGGCACCCTGCCAGTTTCACAGTTCGGTGACTGTAGGAGAGAAGAAAATTTGATCTTTAAAGGGGGAAGGGAGGAAAGCAAAAGTTTTCTGAGGCTGCAACGTGACTGAACATGTCAATATCGAACTGCTTCAATACCGTTTTTCCCTGGTTCCATCCACACACACGAGCGCGGTTTTAAAGTCACCCATTTCCCAACTTCCGCACAGACCCTTGGAAGTGTTTTCACTGTTATTTAGCACAAAAATAAACAGCATTATTTACTACGGCGCGGGCCGGCGGGCGCAGAGGAGACACGCAGCGCCCCCCGTGCCGCCAGCGGCCCAGAGGCGCCGCCGAGCCCCTCTCCCCCGCCCCGCGCACCCCGCCCCGGGCCGCCCCCCGCTCTGAGAGCCCCGGGGCCCCCAGCAGCCGCCCCCGGCCTCTACCTTCTCCTCGGCTTCCGCCATGGCGCGCCAGGGGCCGTCAGCGGGGCGTCAGGGCGGCGCGCCGCCCGGGCACGACGGGACTTGTAGTTCGGGCAGCCTCCCCCCACTCCCCGCCCGCCCCATGGCTGTGACGGGGCTATAGCCGCGGCGGGGGCGAAGCGAGCGCGCAGAACCGCCTCCTCCACCCCCAGCGACCCCCTCGGCGCCGTTGGGGCCGTTAACGGCCGGTAACGGCGCTGCCGCCCCGGCAGGGCGGAGAGGAGCCGGGCGCCACGGAGGTGACACCTCTTCTTTCCCCTTTCCCTTAGCCCGAGCAAGCACAATTCCCATTTTTAGCTAGATTTGCACCATGCCAGCGGCTCCGGCTTCTTCCCCACCGAAAAAAGAACCCACCTTTGGTAAGACTGAAGCTGGCAGAGACGGTCGACTGTGAAGCTGGCTCCAGTGGAGCAGCACCTCTGCACTTAAGATGTACACAAATTGTTTGCATTCAATTTGCTTTTTTCTTTTTTTTTTTTCCTCTCCTTTTTTTTTAAACCTTAAAATATGGCCAGAGCTAAAAGGCACCTGGCAGTGGTTTCAGCCAGTCAGGTTTTGCCAAAGCAGGTATCCATACATAAGGCAGAGCAGCAGTTAATGCACCAAGTCCATACACCCAGGACCTGTGGCAGGAATTTAATACCTGCAGGTCAGCTCCGGCAACCAAGGAGAAATCTTATCCCAGAACTGGATGAGCATGAGGACATACGGTGAAGGTTAACTGTAGGGTGGATAGTACGGGTATGAAAATCCTGCGTTGTATCATCGCCATGCATTTAGAAACTGAATTTCTACTGAGAAGAGAGACGACTGTCCTCTAGGGACAGACAGAGAGGTTCGTGTGGGATGAGAGAGAACTATCAGAGGTAACAGATGGTGTGAGTAGAAGAACGTGTTGATGTAACTATCATGAAGACGGTGCCTTTGGAAATGACAAGGAAACCTCCATTTTTTTGATCTAGTACCAAACTATCTACGACCTGTGAGGGTACCATGACCAAGGAGTATGTAAATGTAATCCTGGCTATTTAAACCGAGGGATATCTACAGAGAAGGAGGTTTTTGGCTGCAGCTGTAGGAGACACAGTTTAGACCTCATCGGGGACCAGCTCTAAATCTCAAGTTGCCTTCACTCAAAATAGATGAATTCAAAGTGGAAGGGGGCAAAGAACTGCTAAAAGGATCACAGAAATTTAGGGTCTGTCATTGGAGACAACCAAAAAGACCTTGGCTTCTTCAGTCTAGGAGCTGTCTGGGAGCAAACAGACACTGAAGAGGAAAAGAGAGCTACTAAAGGTGTAAGATCAAATAGGTATCTACTCTGATCAGCGTATTTTTGTTGGGAACAAGAAGCAGATTCCCAAATATTGAAGGAATTAAGTCCTGTTGAAATCAATAAAAAAAATCACAGTTTCTCTCAATGTACTGAGGATTTGTTATGTAATATGTAATTCACAAGCTGTCCTACCTGATACCTGAAGACTGTAGATGTCTAGGAAAGGAAACTTTCTCTGATACACTTTTTTCCACTTTTAGAGAAAAAAAAACCACACTTTTTTTTTCTTTTCTCTCTTTGTTTCTGTTTTCCTAAACTGAGACATTTTGTGGCATATTTTAAGCTGTAAAGCATATTAATTACAGACTTTGTAAATGCTAAGAAAAACAGAGTGTAATGGAAAGGATGGCAGATCTTGTGAACTTTGCTATTATAACACCTAAGAGGGTACGTTTGTTACTACCAGAGCAGCCAAGGAAGAGCTGTCCTGATTTTCACTGAATAAGTGGTATAAATGATGTGATTCACTTACAACGTGCTACTTGTTTCTGGCAGAAACATACAAAAACTTTTTTTTTTCTTTTTTTCTCATGTACACTTAACGGTATGAATTCCATCTGCCATGGTTATAGTTTTTTACTGTGTCAGGAAAATTTGCTAGCCTCTGATTCTGACGCCCATCTACCCCAAAGTGCTGAGAGCCACTGAGCAGCAGCAACATCAAGGGATTCAAAACCTTTCAGTGCCTCCCGTGAAGCACCTGGCATCCTGCAGACTCCTGCCTGAGAATATCCCAGTGACCCTTTGGAGATAAAAAGCTTTGGCATGGTTCAGCCTGAGTGGCACATGCAGCACGGCCTAAGAGAAGAGGATATTTTACCCTAATGATAAAAACCAGTACCTTTCACTGTCTGCCAGCACATAGATCTGCAGTTTTGGTTAATTCAGATGGACAAGGTGGAGATGTTTGGGACCACTAGTCAGATTAGGAATGCTTTGGAGTTTAGATGCACTGTTTTTGTCTGACAATACGTTTTTCTTACGTTTTACCTGGGCACAGTGAAAATAGATGACTGGGTAAGATCGAAATAAAAATTTTAGCTTTACCACAGTACTTTCAATGTTTATAGTACCTATGTTAAAGGACATCTTCCAGTGGTTGGGAATTTTTCAGGGTTCTGAAAGAAGGATGCTGATACTAGCATTTGAATGCTAGGATTCCAGCTTTATAAAATTCAAAAGTCTGCCAGGAGTTTTTAATTTATCTTTTTCCACAGAAATCAGAATTATCATTGAAACTCGGACCTTGACCGACATTCAGATTCCCAATACTGACAGAATTTTTATTGCATACTTTACCATGCTTTCCTTCTGGCTACTGTGAAACATAATAAGTAGCAAGTACCCATGCCATTCAGGAGAGTTTATTGTATTCCAGGCTGCAAGAGCTCTCACTTGCTTTCAAGTAGGACTGGTTCATCCAACAAAATATTCATCTGGGCTATCTCCCTCCACTCTCACCACTACTTATTTGGTAAAAGAAACATGGTGTAGTCTGTAAGGTAATAGGATTTAAAAACACTATGCTAGATAAAACACAGCTGATATTGTTGCCAGAACAATGGAAGTTCAAAGGCTCCCTCTTCCTGCTTGTTCCTTTGTCTGTAGAAAGAAACTTGCAAAGGCTTTTCTTTTTTCACTTGCTATCAAAGAATTATTTTTGTGAGTGTACTTTCAGTTTATACCATAGCTTCCATGAATGTAACCTTGAATATGTTCAGGAATTCCACACTTTTATTACAGGATCCTATTCTACCTGTTAGCATTATATTATTTTGCAAATGTTTACTTTTTTTCATCTTAGTTGACTCCTAACTTTTCTTTTATTATGTTTCCTCTTGAAAGGAATATCTGAACAATAAATATGAAAACCTTTTCAGTTATAAATCAGAACAATAAATGTATATGGTTATATGTTTTGAAGCAAGATTAAGCAAACCTTTTGCAAATATAGCAATGTTTTTCTTCCCGGTTACAATAATTTCTTTAATAGAACTATTCTTGGGGCAGATACTATAAATCATGAGTAGAAAACCTCAGATTTTGCAATGTCCTGTGCATATGGCTGCTAGTGAGGCTAATCATGCTCATAAAGTTAAGCTCATATGTAAGTCTTTGTAGGACACTAACAAGTATAAAAAAATCTTTATTTTTGTTAAACATGTAGTGCCATCACACTAACTGTAAAATTTACTTCCCTGTAAATTGTCATATCCCCCAAAAGGCAAGAAATAGAAGTACTCTTTGCTGCTATGTCTCACCATTGCAGCACATTTAAATTAAGTTTAAATTATCAACCATTTTCATGAAAATGAAAGCAGTAAGAATATCAGAAAGGTTATTACAAATTCTTTAAAATAGTTGTTATGTGTTCCTTGGCATTTTAAGGCTTTTCAAAATTATACTGCAATCATCCTTAGTTCCTTGAGGAATAACATTTTCCTTAGTTTCTTCTTTCTTCCTCTAACCCACACTCTCTTTCAATCTCCTTCTGCTCCCTTTCTTCACCTCCCCTCGCCATTTTCAGGCAACCTTTATCTAAAGACACCTTCCTCTGCAGGGTATAGCACAGTGAAGAACAGTAAACAAGGTAAAGCCTGCACAATTATCCATTTATTAAAGATAAACAGAGGCTATATACAAAGGAAGAGGTAGGAGGAGACCCTCTTAAAACCTTATAGTTAAAATATTAAGGGCCTGGAAAGATGGGACAAGCAAGTTTGAAAATTATTATACTTAAAGATAATTTCATAGACCTGCAGCTTAAGAAGTCAGAAGGGAATGGCATTGTGATTTAATCAGAACTCCTCCCTAACATGGGCCAGGAGGTTTACCTGGATTAATTCTTCCTTGTGTCAGTTCTTTCAAAAGCAATTTTGACCTTGAAATAACATTACCAATTGTATAGAATACTCTGCATCTTTTATACGTCATTTTAAGGCAATTTTACTTACTGTTAGCAAAAGGAATGTCAAAGGAACATGTTAGTGGGTTAGAAGGATGATCCAGCTTTCCCAGTGTCCATCAGGACATGACTTCATGACTTGATATTAAAGTCATGCAAAGGACAGACCACTTTTGTATTTCTTTGTGTACTGAGAATAATTCTACCATTCCTGTTTAGGATTCCTTATAATTGCTAATAGAATTAAAACACTACTTTTTAATGTCTTTACTTCCACTGTTGGATTTTTTTTTCTCTTTCCTATAATATACATTTTTATGATTCCTAGTTTTAAGTTAAATTTTTGTCACTGATATTTTTTCTTTGAAACAAATTATAAAAAGGAAAATCTACAGATGTATACATATATTAGTTGTTTTCACCACTTCCATGGAGATATTTTGATTTTTCTTGTCTTGTTGTGGAGTCCTATATACTCCTTTAAGAGCTTTCACTGACAACTAATGTATTTTCCTAGCTGGTTATTCATAATTTTCATCATTTTAAAGCAGCATTAGTGTTTGTTTCTAACAAGAGCAATATTCCATTGTCACTTAGAAGTGTATATTGTCATGCAGAAATATACCCTGCAGGGTAGTGCTGGAGGATAACTTCAACGGGAAGGAACTACACTTGATCTGGTCTACTGTGATATTACCGGTCTGTAGCATGTCCTGGAGAAAACTGTTGTAGCAGGCTCTAATTTCTTCACTCCAGATCGGAAATATGAGCAGATAGGTTCAAACAAGTAGTTTGGATGATGCCCCATGCAACTGGAGGGAAGATGTGCACCAAACTGGCAGTATGGCCAATGCATAGAGTCATTTTGTGGGCCTGTGGTTTTTTGAGATACAGGTACATTACTCAAGTGAGCCTTTATATTTCTTGAGTTGTTACAAATCTGCATAAATCTTAGTAATATTCTGGTGCTTTCAGAAAAGCACACCATAGCTACTTCCAAATATTGATCGTGGGTGACCAGAAAATGATGGAGTGGTAAATTTACGAATTGCTTTGTGTGCCGAGCAGTTCCTTGAAAAACAGACCACCTGTTTGAAAAGCACCTTCCAAATGACTTACCTAAAGTCATGTATTACAAAAAATCTCTTTTCCAAATCCTATTCAATAATTTCTTCTGGGCTGTTGTGATACACAGACATACTTGGAATATGATTTTTCTACTTGCATTTTAATTTAAAGAAACAGGAAGTTTCAGGATACAGCAGAACAAAATTTCCTTCTTTTAATCTTAAATTTCATTTATGATGAGGGTTCCTCCATTGTTAATTAATAAGATTAGAGGCAGAAACATTTATTCAGATAACTTAGACAAGAGTTTGTGAAATTATTGAAGACTTTTGGAAGTCTTTTCTGCCTGAAAAAAAAAGTGTTACTCTTTTTGAACTTCCCATATTTTCACATGTCTCTACAAAGTACCCCTCTCCTTCCAAACACCATAAAAGGCCTCTATAAAGTAATATTTTCAAAAGCAGCTGTTAATCCCTGGTACCAAGGAAGGTGATAAGAATTTTATTTTTGATTTTAGTCAAAGAGATTTAGACCATCATTTTCTGCTTTTAAAAATCTCACCCATTATTCTTCACATAATTAACATGTAAGAAACGATAATGTTTAAAATGTAGGTACAGACACAATACAAATATATTTTTCTTGGAGCTCTTTGTATCTTGCTTTTGTCTCTTAGATGTCGAATCACCAAAGCCTCATATAGTTTTTTCCTGTTCCTTCTCTTCACAAGTATTATTTCTAATAATTATTTCCCCTCATTTCTTCTGATCTGCTCTGTTATTGAAATTTTTTTTTAATGGAGTCAATGTTAAATAGATAATTGGAAAACCTCTTTTGTATCTGCAGTGAAAAACGCTTTTCTTCTTCTTCCTTCTGACATACACTTAACCTCAAGGAAAAATACTTGGCCTTCCACTTACTTAAATAGTGTACATAATGTACAGGAGATGATTGATGAGGTTCCTACCTCAGGAATACTGTAGATTTTCCATGCATAATATTCTGGTTATAGGAGTAGAGTGTATTACTAAAACATACGGAATTACATTTTTAACTTTGCCATCTTTGTGTATGTATTTTGTAGGAATACTTAACTGAGCTCAAGTGAGTGAAAGGCAAGAAAAAGCTTTAAAAATGGAAGAGGCAGGAGAAACAACAAAATATATTACTTTAAACATGTGGCCCTTTTTTTTTCTAGCAGATAACTGCTGAATCTGACAGATGTGACATAAAATTCTGGTTCCAATGAGTTTAATGGGAGTATTGCTTTTCAAGAGAAATGAGCCAAGAGTTCACCTAAAGATCCCATATTTCCTGCTAAATTGGGCAGGAATTAAAACATTCCGTAGGTGTGACACAAGGAAGTTTGAAACGCTCGGCTGGCAATTGCAGATTTTTTTTGCCATATGCGTTCAGATGATGTCAGGTTGCTTTTATTCTCCGTTACGGCTGCATAACTGAACCATCTTCATTTGGGGGAAGATTCTACCAGTTCCAGTGATGACAGCATCTCATTTTAACTTTCCTTTATCTCCAAACATTAAATTAAATACGGCACAAGCCTGTGCAATCCAACAAGTGCTAATACATTTCTGATTATTGGTGCTACGTCTGTCCTGAGCTGCTAGACTAAGTGAAATGCAGAATGGATCTTGGCCAGCAGAAGCAGCCCAAGACTCCCCTTTCCTTCAGTTGTGTATGATGTCCATACAAACAATCCTTCCTAGAAAATGTGCCATTTTGGTGATTGTTATTAATCATTATGTAAAGCATTGATTTTTATTGGCCCAAGGACCTTTTGCCTGTATCCGTCTATGAGAGAAAGCCTTCAGTTCTGGCAGCTTTACATTTGCACCCTCTTGAAGACCCCTTTTACTCTACCAGGAAACTATAAAAAAAAAAAACCAAAAACTAAGCATAACTGAGGATCACACCATCAGCTTACTGCCATCGGGCCTTTTAATCACAAATGCCTATACCTATGAGACAATCTCTCCGTTTACTGAAAGTACAGTCCTCACTGTGTTGTGTTTTTGGATGCTTTATCCATAACCTAGCTTTAAAAAGCCTCTTAAAAACAGTTCTTTCTTTCATGACATCTTTACCTGCTTATATCAACCCTCTTCCTCTCACAGCTCTGTTTTCCTTGCCATCTTTTCCCATCCTCTTATATCCCCTCAGGATTTGACCCTAGCCCACATAGCTGAAGTCTGACAGTTCACCCTGGGACAATCCTTGATTATTATAAAGCAATGTCAGAGTCAAAATCCACATCCCTGGGGTGCAGGGTAGTGCCCTTAAGTGGTGCAGGAGGTAATATATGGACTATTTAAGTCCTTTTACCTCCCTCCACGATGGAGTGAATTACCTTTTTAGTCAAATACTCTCTCAATTACTTTTATTTTGCTGGAGCAAGAATACCCAGCCCTAGTAGTGTATCTGCTGCTTTAAGTAAATTCAAATGTTAGGTTGTTGAACTTGTGTTATCTAATGGTTCCCAGTTTAAAAAGTGCTGCACAGCCCACCCATCCCTGACACGGAAACAAAACTAATGAAATGTAAACAGCCCTGCTGAGGTCAATGGTGCTTACTAAGGAAGTGATTCACTAAGATTTTAAAAGATATGAGTATTTCATAGGGAAAGAAAAAAAAAGGCTGCACAGCTTTTGGAAGGACACGCCGCATTCCTGCGGCAGATGGTTATAGCACAAAAACATTAACGAGATGATTGTGCTCCGCAGTGGCTGTGGGTAAGTTCAGCTGCCACATGGCAACAACAGGATGATCTTGCCCCTCAAAAGCATTTTTTTGAATTTGCAATAAATCGTTTCCATTCTTCTCATTCTTTAGCTCCAAAGAAGGTATTTTGTGGATAATAACACTTTTATGAACTGTTGGGTCAGATATCGAGGGGCTATAAGCATTGCATGCTAAGCATTCACATCAGCGGGAGAATGCTGCTCCTCACCTCCCCACTTCACTTGAGGAGATTTTTAGTACAATGCTAAGAAGCAGCCTCAGTTTCATCAGAGCCGGGATTGCTGGCAGCATGGGAGAGACAGGTCACCAGCAACACTCTTCTCCACTGTGCTCACCACCAGGCCAGCAAACACGTGCAGTGCTTGAGAAATGTTACCATCGTTAGCTTCATGCAGCATCCATGGGGAGGAACTTTCCATTTTTCAGGAGGAGAAACTGAGGCAAAGTATAATACTAATTGACTTAAGGAATAAAAAAAGGGAAAATCTCCGTGTCATCACTCCTAGCTTTATGCCTTAGCTACAGGATGGCCTCATCCCTTGATGACCTGCTTTAAGTATTGCCTTTTTCCATTAAGCGAATATTGATTTCATTCTCTTGCTTGAAAACAGAATAGAAATTAACATGACTCTTTTGGGTTACTTCATTGTTTGTGAACCACTGGGGAACAGTATTTACTAGTTAACTGCCGTTGCTCATCCAGTGGGGCACTCACAACCCTTCTTTTTCCCATGGTATGTGTTAAACAGCAGCTATTAGGAACATTTCTCTGTGACAAAGTGCCAGGCTTCCCCTTTAACTATTTAGCATCGTGCAGACATGCCAGCCCCCAACATATAAGACAGACGATACAATTTAGAAGAAACAGGACTGGGGCACTCAAAGATCTTGTTATTTATTTTATGAGCATCCTACTCTTTATTACAATTATCTATTTATATGGTGGTGGTGACGATAGCATGCTACTTATTTTTGAGCATAGATGAGAGGATACAATTTCTGTCTAAAAGAACAGACTTCTAGATCAACACAAGATCTCATTTGAATTCTGTCTAATCCCTTGAAGTAGCTGGGATTAGTAAGAGATGGAGAGGATCAAAGGGTGATAGGAAGACATGCAAGTGAACTGCCATGATGAGAGTTGGTGGTGGCACGCAAAACACACTGGGGTTTTGAAGGTTTTCTAATATATCTAGGGCTAGACCTGAGGGATCAGTATACAAATCACCTCCTTCAAGGGATACATGCCATGTTAAGTTGAAGGTTTGTCAAATGGGGGTAAAAATTAATTGAGTAACAAGACTAACTCTCATTTCCTAAGGCAATGTTTGTGGGAAAAGTTAATTGAGATGGTAGAAGATAAATAAATGAGTAAATAAATAAAAAAACTCATAGGAGTTGAATGCTATTTTGGGATGTGCCACTGACTCACTAAATGATATAAGGAGACTCGTTACACAGTTCTATACCACAATTTCCCCATCAATGAAATAGAAGTAATGAAATGTACTGATTGTAGTGAAATATTTTGATATCTAGAGATGAAAAGTCCTACGAACTTGAGGCTCAATCCAGAGCCCTTTGAAGTCCCCAGAAGGCCGCTGATTCAGCTGTCTTAATTTGCATCCACCTTACTCTACAAGTCACCTGCCATTCTCCCAAAATCTGGATATGTACCAACCAATGCATTGCTCAAAGATGGAAAAAGAAATATGTTCTCCAGTAATCATTATCATTAGCTTTGACTATTTGACTATTCAGTTTGCATTTACAAAATAGAAGTGCAATATATGCATTTGGATTATTTGTAATATTTTACAAGATCAAGGTGAAAACTTAGAAGATGGAGAAGGAAAAAACCCAGCATGTTTCCTTGACACCAAAGAACGAACTCTGACAGAAACAAGCTTCTTTTTTTTTTATCTTTCTTCTCTGAAGATAGATGAAAAAGATCAGGAGAAACTATGTCTCATTAGAAGTAAATGCAGTCTGTGGTAATCCATACTAAATTTACCAGGTCGTATCTTCTAAGAAGATATTAAGCACCAAAGGGCAGGTAGCTAAATTAAGAAAAAAAAAAAGAAAGAAAAAAAGAAGAAAAAGAAAAGCTTAAAGTATTTAAAAGTTGATGCTTATTTTTTTTTTCAATATTATAAATGAAGTGGTAAAATTCTTTTCAGAAGAATTTTAAATCTTTCAGTGTGATGGGTAAGGTGAGAGAAGGTTGTAAGATGAGTGACAGTTCTGCTCATTATTCAACAAAGCTCACAACAAATGAAACAGGAGCCTTCAGAACACACTTTGTTTTCTTTTCCTGGAGACTAAGTGACTTCTTTTGTAGAAGAGACATATTGTCTTTATGAAAAAAATATTTTTCCTAATCAATATTTTTTTAACCTCTGGGTTATTACTTCCTCAAATCTCTGTTTAATTTTTTTCCCCAAATTGTTCTACGTACTTTAATGAAAAATCTGCAGAACAGATATATGGTATTGTTCACATTAAAGCTCTCAAATGTTATTAACTGTAACGGGACATTGCTTGTCTTCCACACATTTTTCTGTAACGTATCAAGTTCTTGAGATGTATATCTGTGTATATATATAATTGGGAGAGGAAAGAATTAGCTGTTAGCAAAGCAGAAGCATCCATACACTGGTTAAAGATCCACAGAATACACAGTTTGTTCTTGCTGGGCCACATATTCCCTGCACCATCTTGTGCATGTCACTTAGCTTCTTTCTCCCTCAGCTCAGGTATCCGTTAAGTGGGCTTAGTACCATAGGAATGTTTTTGTGTCTCTCTTGACCGCTTTGGATGCCTGATGCTTAACAGAAAGTCTAAAAATCACTTTCACTACACTTCCTGTGATGAAAAAAAAATAACTCTTTGGTTTCCTCCTTTTTCTTCACTTTTAGAACACAAAATACGCAAAGAGTGTAAGTAGTGATTTAGATCCAAAACGTATTCATTATACAAGCCAGTAACTCCAGAACTGCGGAAGCATTGCCCCCTCCTGCCAGGCCACTCTTTCACAGCACAGGGCAGCTTAAACTCCCAGGAGTGCAGAACTCCTCTTTCCTTCTGTTAGCACTTTGACGGTTCAAGCACTATTGTATTTAACCCAACACCATCTCTTCTGGAGCTCTCCTCTCCAGTCTAATACCAGTCGATGGGTTTGGAGTGTGTACCCTCTAGCCAGATGTAGACTGTACATCAAAACACTGCCATAGATGTTTTATTATCTCTTAAGCTCTGGCCAAAACAGGATGATGAACATTGTATTTGAAATTGCTGATGCTATTGAAAAACCCTACAATAAAATATCTCTTGCTATCTTTTGTACTTGATTACCAAGCTGAAAGTCAGATTTTATAATAAATGGCAACTCCTGATCACTTCCTTTGCAGTGTCTGTCACCTATCTTATTCGGTGAAACTTAGACAACTTTTATCTTGTTGTCGGGCGTAATTCCAGTATGCTAGTAAAATATCAGTATTCCCTCTCATCCCACTACCAAGTTATCAATTTGCCCTACATTCTTCCTCCCTCGCCATGCCAACCCTTTTACAGTCTTCACTCTTTATCCCACTTGTGGTGTGGATGCACTATTTTATTGAGGCTGGTGAAATTAGAGTTGTGTCCTTAACCCTACCAGACCCACTTTGTGTTGCAAATCAAGCAAAGAGCAGAAATAAGATTTAGATTAGAACAAATGTGAATATATAAATGGGAGCACATGATATAGCCGTATGTGATATCATGAGATCAGACTTGATCTTCAAGAGCCTTTCTCAGATTATTTGCTATGTAAAAATGAGGCTGTTACCTCTCCCTCCTTTTTAATTATTTATTTATGAATTTGTGGAACTCTCCCAAATTAGTAGATAGTGTCTTGCTCTAAAATTTATATGATTTTGATATTTCTTTTCTTTCACAAATGATATAAAGGGTACATTTCTCTTTGTGAGATCTAAATTGACTGGAGTGTAGAGGAAGGTCTCCAGTATTGTGAGAAAGAATGTGACATTCCTACTTTGTATCTAAAATCTTCTACAGTTTGAGGCTGTTTGGACTGGTGGTCAGTGATCTCTAAATCAGGGCATCTACTCTGAATGCTTGTTTCAAAATTGGCTATATGTAAGTTTTTGGCCTTTGCCCTATGTCTAAGAACATGATCCAGTGCCTGTTGATAGAATGAGAAATATTCCCAACAAAAGATAATAAAACTCTCATTGGAATCATTTGTCAGACTCCAATTCCTTAAGGTTACTTAATTGTGTGTAGCTTGAATAAATCATTAGAGAGGCAGAAAATCTCTCTAATGTTAATGTCAAGAGCAGAATAGCTTTGTTAGCAAAATGTACAGTATCGTTCTTGTTCATGGTGGAATGAACACATCATTGGATTGAGCAAAGGAAAACCAGTAATGACAGCTCTGGTTTTCTAAATATAATTAAATCTGGTGTAGTGGAATAGGTTCCACCAGGCAGGTAAGTAGATGAGAAAACATCTCATAGTCAACAGTGACCCCAGTGAACTCCATGCTCCTGAAAAAAATTTACAAAAAGCAGTAATTCTGTAATCCTTCTTAATGTGCTTTCTGTGTCATTTACCCATTCCCTTTTCTGTGATACTGGCAAAACAAATTATGTAATTATGTACCTCATAGCTAATGGCTCAAAAATCAAGATTCTGATCTTGCAATAAACTTAGCTCACGAAGCCTCTTCAGTATACATGCAGTCTGGCTTGGCTTTGCAAGGCAGAGGCTGAAGGTGTCAAAAAAGTCTCATCTTTATCATGACAATTTTTGTCTTCCTCAGCAATGTTTCATCTACTTCAATCAGATCTGGTTTTGACAATGATTAGCCCTTTAGAAATGGACAAATCCACCATTTTTCAGTACAGAGTTGGCCAGCAGCTGAAAGGATTCAGTTGTTAAAAGTGACCATTGATTACCTGGAAATTCAGTGATGAGAAAGGTCATTTTTCACCTTACTATTCTTCCATGTCTTGAAAGACAAGACGAATGGCTTGGAAGCAATCAGAGCATTCTTATGCCTCCAAAGGAACTGTCCTTAGTGGGAATGGCAGAGTTTTCACTCCATCTTTGCTCTCTGCTGATGCAGGGTCAACAGAAAAAGAGATCTCCAAGGTGACTGCGGCTACCACAAGTGAACAAGTAGTGAGCAAGGGTAAGACCCATGAGCAAGAGTTAATTTGCAATGATATTAATATTTGACCAAAGATCCTGGAAGGCCAATGCATGTTGCTGGAACAAGACCATGTTGTGCCGATAAGGTAGCCTCAAGCCATCAAATGGTGGAGTACTCACTAACATTATTTTACAGCAAAGACTGCAGCATTCTTGGGATGGAAAAACTCAATTAGAAGAATTGAAGAATTATTAGAAGAATTATAATTAAAGTCTGTTTTCCTCTCTCAAACTGAAAGGATAATTCCTTCTCTCTGCTGCCCCTTCTTGCCTGGTTGGACAGTAGGCGTTCAGGGTTATCTCCCTCTCTGCACGCATCGTTGGTAGCACTTTTGGAGGAAGCCACTCAGAAGCATGAGGAAGCTTCACTAACCAAGAAACACATAATGTTCCAGACAGTAGCCCCTTGCCACAAGCTTTGCTTTCTTATCCACAGCGTGAATCCAAAGTGAGTGGATTTGACCGCAAATTGTGAGGCATCACAGGCCTGAGAAGTGTCCCGTGCCTGCTGCTGGTGCCCACGCATGCTGGGCCAGGCTCACAAGCACAAGGATTCATATGTAACAGCCATGCACAGCTGAAGAATACATCGGCTCTAGTGGTAACAGTCACTTTGGGGGTAAAGGGGAAATAGAGAAAGAAAAGGCAAAGAGAAAATTCGAGGGGCCAGTCAGGAAGAGAAAAAAAAGGGTCTCACAGACAAGCAACCCCTCCGCCTTTAGTCTTTATCCCACCAGGCCCCCAATACTTTTGCACAGTAACTGCAGAGTTTTCCTCAGGACCTGCCCAAACTGTTCATTGCTCATGCTTATGATGCTTTTAGGGCTACTTGGAGCACGCTTTGATTGGAGCAGTATTGCAAACTGATTGCTTTCTGCGTGCATAGTATTGGGGAATACTGGATTTTTAAATCATTAGTTTCTATTTTTTTATTCACTGGGTCTTGTTTTTCCTCTAATTCAAACTAAAAGTTACAAAAACAGTGCCAAGAAAGGGGGATATGGAAAGGAGAGGTGGTAGCCCCCTCTTGTGAGAAAGCAGCATAACTTTAGGGTTGCAGGTGCAAGGCCAGAGGACAGCAGCACCCAGCAACTGTATGAGGGAAAAAATTCCCTTCACAACAGTGTAGGCCAAAGAGTTGCAGAGCAGCAAGCGAAAGGCCAGCTCCAGAACGGCAAATGGGAGGCACTTCTTAGTGTGACAAAAATTAAAGCTTCTAAGGCACCTTGCAAACCACAGTAGCAAGCCCTGGTTTCTCCCTGGGTGCTCCATAACCTGCAGTTTGTATTAGATCTACCACAAATACATGGTGATAGCCAGGTATTCCTAAGTTCCACTATAGCAATAGTTACAAGGATTGATGAAGAACCTAATGATTAGCTTCACCTCCTGCTTTCCTGATGTATCCTGCGTGCTTTGTGTCTGCTCTGGCACTACTCCTGGAACCAAACCAATGTTTAATCATAATAGTGCATAGTAATCACCACTGCTATCCTTTGCCTGGAAGCTTTCTTCTAACACAAAAAAAAAATTGTGCCTGCTAGCAAATGAATACCTAAGATACAAGCTTAGCTGAGATTAGCATCCCCATATTCTTTTAAGGCCTTTTTTTCCCAAGCAAAACAAGGTACAGAGTACCTTCCAAGGTCAAGTTCAATAGCAGGAAATCGCCAGCCGACAAGTATAACTGATGCAGGCACATGCTGGAGAATGAGAAGCTGCAATGAGTGAACATTCACCCGCAGCTTTTCTCTCTGAAGCGTTAATACGGGACCGCAGGAAGCTTCTGGTGTTTCAGTTTCTCAGGAATTATAGGCTGTGTCTGTGTCTTGGTGATACATTAAATAGAGACTGAGCAATGCAGATGCATGAGAAGAGCCTCCTTCTGACACGCTGAGCAGTTAAGGGACATTGGCACCTCACAGAGTTGGGCCTCAAAGGAAGACATCCCAATGCTTTTCTAAATTTGGATAATTCCTGAAATGGCTATTCAAGAATAGCCATTCTGTAAATCTCTGTTCCAAACCCTTTTATTCCAAGAGATGATTACACATGCATAGGAGGTAAAGGGGGAAGGGGAAGGGCGAGGGAGCTCGCTAGCCAAGGAAAAATTGTGCTAATGCCAAACCTCTGTCAGGACTTACACTGTGGCTTAAACATATGCAGGAACTGTAGCTAACTAAACCCAAAAGCAGTTTACAGAGATATTTCTCTTCACATTACCCAGAGCTGAGTGACAGACAACTCCCTCAGCTCCTGGTCTTCTTGTGGAGCCAGTCGGCCTACTTCCCACTCAAGTGCTGGGATGCCCCTGACACTTCTGAGCCCTTTCCCACCACCAGCTTCCAGCCAGGATCTGGTAAGCGCAGGCAGTACTTCTTCTGGAGTAACATAGTCCAGATGCTTGGGTGTGGAAACAGCTCAGATATGAAAATCTGGTGATCCTTTAAAGAGAGATTTGTGCTTTTGCTGATCAAGAACCAGTATCTCTGCCCCATTTCCATATCATATTGTAGCATCTGTTTCTCCTCATCAGTCAAGTAAGACCAACAAGACTGGTCTTTTCTTTGTGTCTGATCTAAAGGCCACTGACATCAGAAGAAATAACTCGTATTCACTTCCACTTTGATTAATGCTTAACTTGTTTTTTTCAGGTTTTTAACACAGCTAAAACAAAAGTTAGAATGCTTAAGTTACACATAAAATCTCTACCTTTCCAGGACCCCTTTCTCTCCTCCCAAATTATTCAATGCAAAGAGATGAAGCAGATTTTGAGAATCCATTTTAAAAAATGCATTCTTTTCTCCACCATTACAAAATGTAATTTAAGCACTGATGCACAGAAATGCTACAATTTTCAGTCAGAGTTTCTTAAATGTATGCCTCATTTATTCACTTCTTTTAAATATTTTTCTGGTGCCATATCACTTTGGCCTTTTGACATACTGGAGTGGAGGACGGAGCAGCTCTGCAGCAATCCTGACTAGCAGAGCATCTCAGTAGACTTATATTGCAGTGCAGATGAGTTATAAAAACAGGTGGTGGCTAATGGCAGCTGAATTAACAATAACTTCGTTATTTATCAGGAGACATTTCTATGGAGCTCTTTGCCAGTGGATCTTGGAGTACTTTATAGATAGATTCTGAAACTGAGGACTCTCATTTGTCTCTTAGTCACAGCACCACCAGAGCACAGTGCTGGCAGCTGGAGGTGGCAGCCTGTGCTCCATCTGTTGTGTCCTACATCAAGTCAGCTCTGCTGGCCTTTGTCAGCAGGTGAGATGATGGGATCATATGTTGAATTAAGCATGCTGTACATGAAGACAGCCCTTACCACCCTGTTCAAGAAACAGGAGGGCTTGGGGGAAAGTAATCTTCCCTTAAACCAGGAAAATTCTTCCCCTCCTTTCCAGAGAGAGATGTACTCCTTCCCTTCAGTAGGTTGCATTGAACATCTGAGTGAAGTGATTGTGTCTAAGTGAAAAGACTGCTCTGGTGGGTTGGGTGGCTAAGTGGTCACATTGAGCTGAAAGTGAGCTTCCACTGACTTCAGCTTTAAGCTGTTTAGGTATAGATCCTTAGATGGTGATGTGCTTGAAATCAACAAACAACACTGGAAATATTAAACTTCATAACCCAGTGCCAGGTGCAAGATCTTGCAAAACTTGTACTGTGGCAATCAGCTATGAGAAGGAGAAGCCGTGTCTGAAATGAGGGCAAGTTACACGCCTCTGTGTCCCTAAACACACTTTTATTGAGAATATCATTGGTTACCATCTGGTTTACACATACTAAAGAAATGCAAGAGCAGAAGCTGAAAAGTAAAAATTTAGATTTAAAAATGAGAAGTGACAATATGCAATCCATAATATGCAGTCCAGTCATATTATGTAAACAGCATGGGCAGACTCTTAAATCAAGGGTGTTTTTTTAGAACTAAAAACATGGATATTGGCCAAAAGACAGGAAAAATCACTATTTTTTTTTTCCCTGAAGTGGCAACAGAAACTTTCTAACTATTTGCAGTTTGACTTCAGACATCCATTTTATAATCCTCTTTTCTCAGTAAACACTACTAAGTGTAGAACTGGAGCGGTGTAGATAATGGTGTTTTCTGTAACCACAAACCAAATTCTAGAATGTGGAAGGAATTAAAACAATTCTGAATCTTGCTGTAAAGCTGTTACAGAGATGAGACACAATTACAAGAGATACTCTTTGCTGCCTTTAGAGAGAGAATATTTAAATTTTGCTCTGCCACTTACCTCTTTTCTTGATAAAAATAATTACTTAATCTTGCACGCACAGACACTTGTTCTCTCAAAGATCACAAAAAACCCTTGAAGAGTCAATAAAAATGTATAAATGAACAAAAAAATTAAAACAGATCCTTCACTCAATAGAGTTTAAGTCCTGCAATTGAAAGTGAATATATTTCACTAATGCAGGTAAGAATTAAAAAACAGATGTTCTGATGTTTTCTCTCTAAGATTTCAGGGATTTTAATTTCAGTAATGCTTTAGGGTTTAGAATTGTCATTTTAGCTCTCTTTCTGCTTAAATACCTAGCGTAGGCAGCAATATAACATCATGAGGCAAATTCTTTTACTGTTCTTGTTTTCAAGCAGTTGGCATGATTAGATTCAAAGCTCTTAACCAGTTTGGCATTGCCTCTGATCACAAACCGGTTTGAGTGTCTTGGGCAGTAACTAGGCTGCAGAGCTGCAGTTTGTCTCAACTCTTCACTGAGGACAGTACTGGAACAGAAACCTTTGAAAAGATCGTCTGTGCAGTCTCCATCTTTATCTCCTCCAATATTAAATGCATTGAATTTTAAAAATCGACTGTAAAAAAGTGAGCAGATGGGTCACAGCTTCTAGTTGAAATGATGCCCATCCTGTTTTATTCAAACCTGGGGTTTTCCAAAGCATTAAATTATGGAAATATAAAAATAGTTACCCTCTTCATTTTTTTTTTCTCACCCCTAGTTGAGTTTGTTCCTACTCCAGGCGTGTTACAAAGCTGCAGTGTTAGAAAATCAAAGATTAGCAGTCCATCTGAATATTAGACAACTAATGTTAGTGGTGGTGCCAACGCAAGCTCCAGATCCTGCTAAGGAAACGGGGCCTGAGTTCCTCTCTCTGTCCCTGAGCCTGCCCCGGAGTCCACTAGACCATTACAGCTTCTAAATGAACGGTTCTGAGCTTCTGCTCCAGCCCTGAATATCGAGCTATGTGTTTCTTGGCTTGTTGTAAGATGGTTGGTATTCAAGGTACACAGGAAAACGAGGATGATTATAACATTTCATGAAGAGTCCCAAGACCATACTTCCACTGACTTTATGAGCTCCCAGTGAATTTGACAAAACTCACTTGAAGTTCTGAAAGAGAAAATGATACCAGTTGCTGGAAATATGTTATATAATTTTCTGTACTGATCACGTTCTGTATAACAAAACATACTTAATATACTGATAAGTCTGAAGCATGAACAAAATTATAAGTTGTCAGAGTGTTCAGAAATCTTAAATCAGAATTGTAGGCTGGCTTAAATTATGGAAATTAAATATGTATATGTTTAATCTGGCTTTAGTTTTCTGGGCCAGGATAGCACAGTGAGTTCATATTTTTAAACTTTTCTTTACACATACATTAGAAGTTTGTGTTTTCAGATGAAAACTGAGATTACCATGCAACAAATATTCCTGGAACTGGAATTGTAGGAAAAAAAAATGATTGTGTGATTCCTGGCAATTACATTCATCTAGTCATGGGCTATTTGCCTTCCTGAAGGATATAAGAACTGTCATTCTGATTCACATCTCAGGGCTAGTCAATCATACTATCTAACAGTTGTTACTCCTGCATGTTTAGAGAAAAAAAAAAGTATAAGAATAACATGCTTAAAAATCGATCTTCCTGACCTCCTAAATTAATGACTTAGGCCATTAGGATTTGCAGCCAAATTATCACGTTCCATAGCCTTTTCTCGTCCTGTTCTGAACCCTCTGATGTGGTTAGCTGTGAGTATCTCATAACCAGGAAACTATGTTTGTGCACCACGATAATTTTGTAGGACTGACAAATGGCTGCAATTGAGTGCAGGAAGAAACTGAAGTGGCCCTGTTCTGTTATTTTTTTTTACTCTCTCTTCACCTGCTTCTCTAGAAGTAGTAGGGAATAGTTTCAGCTACCAAGGCAGTAGAAAATGTCAATACCTACTTTACCTGTCTTGTTGTTTCAGTCACTTGCGATAGAGGATTGGGAGCTACTTAGTCAATACCTTAATAGAGATGCCTGTTAAAAATACACTGTTATCTGGTTTGTAGTAAAGAAAACAAAAGAGCAATGTACAATGTAAGGTGCTACAACTAATCAAAATGGTGCCATTCTGCAACAGTTTTGTCTCAGTGTAAATGACCACACATGAACTGGGGCAATAGGGAATGAAGCGCAAAGTCTTCAGAAAATGCCGACACCTGAAGACTTGGGTGTTTATTTGCTGTGCTATTGCCTCGGTTCTTTTCAACCTTCCCACTTTTCAGTGTGCTAGAGATGATGTCCTTACTCTCACTCACCCCCCTTGGTGAAAAATTGTGCCAGAACAGAGGAAAGAACCAGTTAATTTGGTAGTTTTTAGGATGCCATTTTCAATTTAGAGCTGCATTATGCGAGAAGGGAGAGCAGGGAGAACCTGTAACTTAAAAACCTCCAATTTCTCTTTCATATTTCCCCGAAGTATGAATTAAATTATCTGGAGGAACAAATAGGGAAGAAAATTATCTCCGCTCCTGTCCTGACTGTCTACAGTTTGGTTTCAAGAGGCAGGACTTCTTGTTTCTCGCTGATCCTGCTGTCCAAGCTGGACATCCATAGCTATCAGATCTGTTAGATCTGTTATTTCCTTCTCTACACAGAAGAAATCAGGGAATCTTCTTGGAACGTTATGATCTTAGCTCCATAACTTGCTCTCCACATGCTGCCTCAGCCTCCCGTCCTTCATCTGCCCTTGCCCATGAGTGTTGTTGCCTTTTTTCCCCATCCAGATACTATTCCCACAAATATTCAGTTGCCCATCTCCCATTTTTTTGCTTTCTTACTTCTTACTCTCCTTTTGTTTCACATTTTCTTTTCCGCCTCCTCATTTTCCTCTTTGCCATTTGCCTGCCTTCTCAACCTTCTTCTTTTAAAGGTCCCTTTAAAAAAAATTTAAATGAAATGTGATGTAGACTAAATAAATTTTCCAAAGACAGGTGCGGCTAATAGGATATGCTCACAGCTGCCCCAGTCAGTTTAATTTGGTTGTATGTCACTCCTTTTTTTTTTTCCCCTCCACAATTTCTTTAACTAGAGAACAATTTGGATCGGAAATTGTGCCTTGTTACAAAGTAAGTGATATAATGAGGCCAAAGCAGCAACTGGTGAGCAGCCCTGACAAAAGTGACCATGAACATGAAGATTCTTGTTTGAGCGGCTGGCAGCAGACGTGGGCTCCGTGTAGCTCCGTTCTGTCAAGAGAACCACGTTCTCTGGGAGGATTCAGGAACAACTAGTGGTTTGCCTGGGTCCGGTGTAATGTCACTTTTGTGGCAGTCTGGTACTCGCATCTGCCACTGCTGTTTTCACATTTGGGTACCTCATTAGATGTGGTTGAAAAATGGAACCTTTTCTCAGCGGCTTTAGGGGTTTTTCCAGCTGTTAAAATTCTAGAAGAAGATGAGAGGAAATATGAGGTTGAGCATCGAGTTGAGAGTCTGAGTGGAGGGAAGGATTAATGGGGCCATTTTTCTGAACTAGCCACATGCGAAAGGAGCCAAGTCTTGTCTATTTTTAGAGGAACTGCAACAGGGTCAGGAACAAGCAGTGCACAAGGAATTAAGGATTTGACCTTGGTCTGCAGTAGGAAAAATCCATTCAGGTCCATTGTGATAGAACTATACTATTTGATTCAAACATAATGCAAAAGTATGAGCATAACATGTTAAAATCTTTTTATTTGTATATTTTGCTTTTTCTGATAGTGGGCACTTTTTAAATTAATGAACGTAGACAGCTGCACAGTGATTATTTTACAAACCTCCGTGGTCTGTTTTTACCGCTGTTATACACTTTGGGCAGCTATATTTCTTGACTGCAGCAAAACTGATAAATATATTGTAGCCGTCTCTATTTGATTACCAAATCTCAGTCAGGCAGAGTCAGGTCACAAACCTCCAATGGACAAATATGTGTGAGTTTTTCAATCAGATCTGACAGAAATTAATTTGAAGCTAACATTTCCCTTTGAGAGGCCTTCCATGTGTGCTTGTGCACACAACACTGGCTTTTCCTTCTGCAAGCTCTTAAAGAGGGCTCTGATTTTCAGGGAATAGCTTTTCCCTTGCTGAATAGTAATAGGATTTGATATTATATAGGACAACATCTTTGAAACTTTGATTATCCCACCAGAGAAAATACTTTCATGTAAACAGGTTAAAGCCGTGACATTCTTTTTTCTGCCTCTGAAGAGATTTATCTTGTGGCTTTATTCTGCTTCAGATATTTTATTTTATTTCTATGACATCAAATGCTAACACTGTTCAGCTGGTATTGTTTTGTTTGATGTCTTTATAACAGGCACACATTGAACTGGGGCAGAATATAGATACTCACCCATAGCTGGGTGGGTGAAGCTTTGGGAATACCGGAATAGACAAGGTGATATATTCAAATACCATACGAGTAGCCTGGTCCAAAATGTATACTATACCAAACAGGCCAGCTCTCCACTCCCTCGGGCATCCAGGCCCCCTTCCACACTGTCCACTGGAGTTGTGGCCTTCGCCTTGGTGCCCTCCACCTCCTGTCTCTCCCCATTGCAGGGCTGATGCTATCAGAAGGGGTCTCCAGTTTAGGAAGAGGAAAGGAGAGGCCCTGGAGGCAGATGGTGATCCTCCTTGCCTTCCTACCACAGCAAAACATGGGAGCATAGCAGGGTTGCTCTGTATATGGGATCAGAGGAGATCCATGGGTCACAGGAGGGAGGAGCTGTGGGAGCTGAGGGGTTTGTAGCCTGCATGAGTTCAGGTAAGTAGTGGTCATCCCCCTCATGAAGGCAGATTCCTTGGGGAAGCAGTCAAAGGAGAGGCCTGTGCAGGAACCAGAAAGGTACCAAGATGACCCCTCCATATTTGCTCTACCAGGGTTTCTGCACATGATGTCCATATGAGCTGACCACAAATGTGACAAGGGAGGGCAGGTACTGGAGGAAACATGGTGAAGAAGGCTCTGGGTCCTGCTCTGTGAGCATGGGGTCCTGCTAAGCACTGTAAGCCCTGGAAATGAGTGAGGTCATGGCCTCACTATGCCAAACTATCAAACAGTACATAGTTGTGTGGAGCCTGAGAGCAGAGAGCTTTATCCTGTCTACAAAGGTCCCCAGAGGATGGAGCACATGCCACTCTTCTCAGCTCTCCAAAGAGTCCCTCCACAAAAAAAAAGGGCAAACTAAGATGTTAAACTAGATATTTCTTATGTGTGGGCAAGAAGGGAAATGAAGCGGAAAAAAAGGGGAAAAAGAACACCTAAGAAATAATCTGGATTTCAAAAAAATTTAACTGTGAGGATGTAAAATCTACTCTCAGAGTCAAAATGTAGCATGTGCAATAAATACCAGCTTAATGTGTATGCATTCAGTAAGTGTCTGCAGCTGTCCCAAGTGGCTTATAATGTTTTTACCATGGCCCAGAGAAGCATCTCCAACAATCAAGAGGGTCTTCCTGAAGTAAATACAGAGGGCTGTTAACCTTAGCTCAAAGAATCTCTGCTCTTAAACCAATCTGCTGTCCTTGATCTGTGAGAGAATTTGTATTGATAATATGTGCCATTAGGAAAACTGCAACTCTTAAAGGCACTGCTGAGAGGTAGTTCAGGTCCTAATCTTTTGGAGAGAAAGTGAATGTAAATTTTTACAGTGATTACAGAACCCAAAAATTTTATGTTATGGCAATTCAATAGTATGAATTCTTGTCATTCCTTTCAGTGTTTTCGGTCCAAGTACTGAAACATTATGAATTACAGTAAGAAATTTATTAAAAATAGTAAAAATAATAGTTCAGAAGGGGCAGTGTATTTTTTGTCCAATCTGAAACTGAGTGTAAACTAAAAGCAGAACGAATGAGAACTACTCTGGGTTTTAGGATTCTCTCAAATTTATTACTGTTGTGTCCTGTAGTGTCAAATGTTTCTACTCATTTTTTATTTTCCCCTACCCAGATATATCCATTAAGATCTCAGAACCCCATTTCTCAGACAGTTCTATTTTGTGTATAAAAACTGCTTGAGGGAATAAATTAGCAGGGCACAACCACACAGGTCTTCCAGGAATAGGGACATGTGAAGATAGAACTCATTAAAATCACTGCATGATACGACTTTTGCAACTTACATTAAGAAATAATCTCTAAGTGTGTGGACTTCATGCATGTTTTACTTCCTTGAAAACCAAATATTCAAAAACCAAATGTAGTTTAAGCACTCAGGGACACCGCAGGCACTTGCCCCACTACAGATTCTGAACGGAGTAAGCAAGGGCTGGACATATCAGCAACAAGTGGATATAACTTGATACAGCCTGTGACATATAATATTAATCACATTTTTCATTTTTACACTCTGTCCGACTTGATTCTAATCATTTTGAAATAAAGAATTTGATCCAAAATGTTTTGTACATGAACTAGGGATTTAGAGTCTGGTTCTTTTTGTATTCTCCGATGTAAACCTTCGGAGTTTAATTTACTTCAAGGTGCTTCCCTGATTTACCTTAGGTCCATATTCAGTTTTATAAGTTCTTTTATTTCATAAAGCATACGTTGATACAATGCACTTTTGTAGTCCTGCTCCATTTTCTTCAGATGTGGCTTTTTCTTTCCTTTCTTTCAGCATCAGCCCCTCTTAAGGGCTCTTACCTGCTCACCAGCTCAGTCCATTCATCCTTGAAAAACAAAGGAGCGTTCGGCCCTAGCCAGAAGCCTCCACCTCTTCATTACTGCGTTGCGCTGCGCCGTTTCCTGAGCTTGTTCTCCCCATGGCTGCTGGCACCTGTTTATTTGATGCAGCAAATATATCTCGTTGTAGACTTATTAGTATCCATGTCAAGACAATGTGTAATGTGTGTTCTCCTCTTCAAAAACCAATGAGTGAAACGAGCAGAGAACAGAACCTGTGAGCACTGTGTATCATTTCACTGCCACATTAATACCTCTAATTCTAATTGACAGGGTAATTAAATCCCAAAGATATCCCAGCGAAGCAGCCTGGGTAGCTGTGATCACGCCGTGCGAGCAACACAGAGCACGTCCTGTGAAACAGGATCAAAATGGCTCCCCGGCACTTTGTGTCTCCAAAGCAGCTGTCCTGATTATTCGCGTCTTCTTAAGTGGCCTTTGAGCACGTCATAATCAATTAAGAAGAGTCGTCATTGCACACTACAGCTTTGGAACTTCGAAACTAGGAATATTTTCCTCGGGACAAACACTCCCAAGGGCCCTTCTCCACAGGGGCCCTTGTCATTCACCTGCCCGGCGCTCCTAAGGTCTCTGACAGTTCAGGATCAGTCTTCCATGGGAAACCTCCGTATCGAAAATGTGGTGTTATCGCCCTACTGCCTCCTGGGCTCCTTCCCACATGCTTTTTCAAGAACCTGCAGCCGCCTCTAGTTTTCTTTCAGTTGCTACCAACCCTATTCTTTTCTCTTTTTTATTGCTCCTGTTTCTCTTATTGCTCCTGTTTCTTTAATTCGCCATCCTTCCCACTTCTTTCCCTAACAGATATACTATGGTAAGGTTTGATAACAGTTGTTCTTAGTCTCTGCACTAGGAGGCGTGACCTAATGGAAAGACTTGTTATGTCCTGGGTATAGGCTCAGTGTGAGGAAAGATGTGTGCACTTTCTGAGGAGGGTGAATGATGCTGTGGATCATCTGGCACAGGTGGAATTTCCAAAGAATGTGACTCTCTGGGCAAACTTGCAAAGCACGTGTGATCTGCAGCTTTCCAGTGTCTTCAGCTGCCATCCAGATCAGCTGCATTTCCATGAGGTGGAAAAAATGGCCCTCTCTGGCACTACCAAAACTCAGAGTTGAAGTCATCAGGCCAAACCACAGACTGCTTCTGAACTAAAAGGCTGCAAATCTTTCTGATGGGAGAAACACCAGCTCATTTCACCCCTGGATCCTTTTTTCCCTATTCTCATTTTTAGAAATGCCTGATCTGATTTCCCTGGGGGAAAAAAAAAAAAAGCATAGTGAAACAAAAGAACCTGGGAGTGGATTCACTTCCATGAACATACCATGCTTCCTGCTTCTGTTGTGGCAAAGGGGTTGAAACTGGTCCTCAACAAACATTTCGGTGTTAAAGTTTGGCAAAGGATCTTAGAAAAATACTAGACAAACTTAAACTGAGGTTTTGCTATTAAGTACATCCATAATAATTAACATCACATAATGACTTTGCCATAGTCATGCAACAGTTTGCTGATAAATGAAATAAACATAAGAATACTTAGCATGTGGCAGCTATTCCAGTAGCTCAAACCTATCACGTTCCCACTCCGCATCCTGTGCAATACACAGCAGGATATAAAGTGTGTAACCAAACGCTGTGAACTGACTACCAGCAGATCAAACACTTCTCACTGCAAGATGTCCTAATGTAATGCCAGGAAGTACCTCGCTGTAGATAGTATACTTCTGGCTTGACAGATGAAATATTCAAACATCATCAAAAGTGCTTGGAGCAAGAAAAGTAAAGGTATTCAGTTGCACCATTTTTTTACTATTATTATTTGTTTATTTTAATGAGAGAGGCATTCACTAAGGAGCTGGGTGGCTAAGGGATGTGTGTTTCCCATTGCCCTACCCACCCTTACTGCTGCATTTATATGCCCTTCTTTTTGTCTCTGCCCCTGCTGTGCCTTGATTTTTGTCATGCTTGAATTGGGAGGAGTGGCTAAGTGAGATGAACTGTTTGCAGCTTGAATAAATGAAAACAGATATATCAGTAAATAGGTTGTTAATACCCACACACAATGTGACACCCCCTGCTTTTACCCATTGGTGTGGTGACAGCATTACTGCTCTAAATAGTCTTACAGCTAATGCTGTGATTGCTGAATAAATCCGTATTATTGGGTGAACAGAAAAAGATGCCTATTTCTGCTTTCTGCTGTCCTTGTCAATGTCATGTTCCAAATCCTGCCAGTGATTCTGCAGCAACTTGGAAAAAGACCATTCCTTGCACTGTAAGAATAATCTTCCTGTTCATTCATATTTCTTGGCTGCCTGGCTTGAATGGCATTGGTTCAGGCAAGTCCACCCTTGGAGTGATGTACATCTCTGCTAATGCATGGGCTGCACGGGGCAAGGAGATGGCCTCGCAAGCCTGGTGTCCCACACACTGCTGAAGAAACCATCTAATGTGAGGAATGTGGCTTTATTACACTGCTGTAGCTAGCAGTGCTCCTGGGAGGTATCTTCTCAAGCCAAGGCAGCACCTTGCTAACCCACCTCACCTCCTCATATGCCTTTCCCACCAGAATTTAGTTTCCTCTGGAGGAGGCCTGGCGCTATCTCGTCATCCAGCTCACAAGCTTCCTTCATCATTGCTGCAATCACATCACATCACTCTACCTAAGAGCAGGAAGGGGCTGCCACTTCACTGCAGAGACAGCAGGATGCACAGCCCCATTTCCTAGGTGTTCCTTTTTATTATTATTTTCAGGACCTGCCTTTTCTATTCGATACAAATTCTTGCTTAATCAGAACCTGGAAGACCTACTCGAGCAATTGCCCTCCCTGAGGCACAAAAAGAAATTTCCAACCACAGTAACTTCTTAAATCTAGCAGGAAAGGAAGAAAAATTCACACCGCCTTCCCAAAGATACAAGGCATGACAGCAAACCTCTTTTCTCTTTTATAATATCAAACAGAAGGGTTTTTTTTTCTTTTCTTTCTTTTTTTTTTTTTTTGGTGTAGAGAATTTTTTTAAGCAATGCAGAACAGCGCTGTGGGCAAGGGATCCTTCCTACTGGCTGCACAGGAGTGAATAAAATTTAGATTATGCTCAGACCTTGTTCCAGCAAGGCAGACACAGAGTTATTCCTGATGTTATTTCCGTGATTGAGCTAAGCAGTTGTTGAAGGGACTGAATACTTCCCACTGGCATAGAAAGAGGTTTTGGGAGAGTGCAACTTTGGAGACGGAAGGGTCCCATAAATTATGCATGAAAAAGAAGTGGAAGAACCCAAATAGGGAGAAGCATTTTTTTTTTTTTTTACATTCCCCTCAGAAAAGGAAAAATATTTGACCAGAGTGGACTTAGACACACAGAGAGAAAACGTGTCCTGTTAGGATCTCTGAATACACAAATTCACTTGAAATGAGCCTAAACAAGAGCAGAATTGTGCTCCTAGAGGAAGCCCACTCACACATCCATGAAAATCAAGGTGCCGAATGCAATATTAGGGCCTGCCTGGCTGGCAGCGAGTGAGAGGGAGGAAGAGGCATTGACAGCTTAGAATTAGGCTTGTTTATTTTCCGAGTGTGGAAGATCAAACCTCGCACGTTTAACCTGTTCAGCGCCGGTACGCAAGGGCCGGTACAGACGGGGGGTTCCGCTGTTTGCTCTGACTGCGTCTGCAGCCATCACTCCAGAAAGAGGAAAACTAGTCCCCCTAGTGTACCAAGGCTGCAAAGAGCCTCAGAGTCTCGTCCTTGCTTCTCTAAAGAAGCCGCTGCAAGTTCTGCCGTGACGTTTGAGTAACTGTGTGAAGGTACTGCACTAAACTCGGTGTTCTGTTCATCATAAGGCTTGCGATTTCTAAGGCAAGCAAATGTACTCATAAATACCAAGCAGGAACAAAATGAATTTTAGCACATTTTTAGTGATGGAGAAATTAGGTCTTGCATTGCTGTACTAATTTTCCATTTGCTCACCAGGGAAATATACATTATCCCAGAAAGAGAAAGAGGAAGCACTAAATACAGTAGTGCTGTATGCAGGAATTCTTAGCTTGGTAAACCAAGAGCTAAGCTCAAGCACGTTGCTCTACCCAAAAGAAATGCTTCAGTGTTTTGGTTACACGCTGCATGTAATCGATCGCTGAGGAATTGAACAGGTTTTGAAAAAGAAAACACTTGGTATTGCTGGGGACTGCCACTTCCCCTGCATTTCTGAGACCTGAGAGGCTGGCCCAGAGACTTTGTACCACTTGGAACTTGCCCTCCTACAAGTGAGGCTGTAATTTAGCTTCCTGCGTGCGTTAGCCTGGACCATCACCCTCTCTCGATATTCTGGGTCCAAATGTGCTGACCTGGCCCATTGGCATGCTGACCTGGCATATACGTGCCGGGTACTGGCGTCACGTATAGGAAGGTTTTGCTGCAGGGTATTGCTGTGGCACCATCACGGTCTCCCTCTCGGGTAGAAAGTGGGAGATTCAGAGGCACAAAGTTTGAAAGGAGAACAGAATGTCTTTGTTAGGGATAGAGCACAGCTGGACGAGAAGCAGTTATTTATCATTCTGCCCTTCCACAGTTTTTCCCAAATTGGCAATGTTGGTGCGAAGCTGCCAAGTTCCCCTTTGCCCTCCGCCCTGCATTTAAATCTGTCCGGTGGCAGATTATGGGCTACCTTGTTGTGCACCTTTTCCCTGCTGACACGGAGGCTAAATCGCCTTTCCAGGAGAAAAGAAAACAGGGAATGGAAGGAGCAGCAAGACAGTTCTCAGTAAGTTAAAAAAAAACAATAAAAAGACAATATTTGAATGATGACTCTTAGCTGTCATGTGACCAGTGGAAGGCCTGAGGGATGAGCAGTGATGGAGGGATGGTGCCCAAGGGCGGGCAGCCCATAGGGTACAGCAGGGACATGGGGATGGTGCCCAAGGGTGGGCGGCCCATAGGGCAGAGCAGGGACACGGGAGGCACATAGGTCACATAGGGCAGAGCAGGGACTTCCTCAGGGAAGTTGGGGAAATGGGAAAGGTGCATGTTTGCACTGCCACACGGCCCCTCCTGAAAGGAGCCATGAACATCCTGGACTTGCCTTTCCAATTCCCATGTGGCACCGGCCTTCAGCCTGCCTGTTTTCCTGGAGGCAGCCGAGGCGATCTCTGCTACTCACCTCCCCTTCCTGCATTTGGTGCCTTTGGGATGGCTCGTCATGACGTGGATGGTGACCGCGGCCTTCCCAACCTGGCTTGCTTTTTCCCTACCGGATCCTCCCAGAGGATGAAACCGCAGCAAATTCTCAACCGACCCAAAGGCAACCCGAGGTATTAGTTCAGTGTGTTTTCTTCCACGAGGAAGGAGCAGATAAGATTTCAGCACAAATGGTGCATTTTAATTATGTTTATAAGTGAAACGCAGAGCAGATGTTGGCAGCACCCTTTCAAGGGCTCCCTCCTTGTCCCAGGGGGAGGGTTTCAGTGTCAATATTGTACATTTCGCCTAAAATGCTTGGCTTGAAAAACTTTTTAAGTTAAAATATCCTGTTGGCTTAAAAGCACTTCTGGTTCTCTGTGAAACTAAGTGTGAATTTCTTTCTTCCATCTGATTTTTGAAACAGGTACCAAGATTTACTGTTTTATTTTTTTTTGCTTTTAAATTAAAAAATTAATTAAAGCAATTAAAAAAAGAGGCATTATAAAACCTAGAAGAATGCAGAGCAAAACTGATATTCCTTCTGCGTTTGTACTCACCCACCCGCCCATGCTCCATCGCATCCTAAGCGTTCCTGGCTGTTGGGGCTTAAAATTATATTGTAAGAAACATTGCACCACTGCTATCTCTAAAAACGGAAATACTGCAAATATTCTCGCATATATTTGGCTAATATTCTCACATATATTTGGCCATCACATGCAAAGATCAATATTGTCAATAACCTTAAAAAAGAAGTAACTTCAAAATACTGTCAGAAACTTATTTAAAATGGAAAGGGTGCATAATATTAAGCTCAGAGACTAGACTGCCCTTTGTTTTTTTTCTGCATTTTTTCTTCTGACAGTCTTTGAAAACCAGCTTGCTTGCAGGAGTAACATAAATGGAATTTCAGGCGGGCAGAACGATGCACTAGTGTTTATAAGGAGCTCTCACACTGCAGAAGTGACGTGGGCAGTTATTGTAATATATTGCCAGAGGACTGTATTGATCTTCAAAGGGTTAAAATGCTACCGGCTGACATTAATGTCACCCTTCAGCAATCACTGGCCAATAATATATCAGCAATCAATGCTGGAGCGTGTTGCTCATGACACTGAGTTTTTGGAGACAAGTGGCTGATGTATTTTGACAAGAAGAAAAAATAGTCTTGGAAATTCTTGCAAATCTTAACTCGGAGGGGAAGATATATGAAACAAACTGCTTCCATTAGAAAAAATGGTAATGTTTGCCATCATAAGTAACAACATTTTATGTCAGTTCAGTGGAGCAGTGAATGAACCAAAACTCTGCTAACCTTCAAAACGGAAAGGATTCTGTAAGTAGGATTTACATAGTCTGAATATTTTATATTTTGAGTGCTCATCACAGCTCGCATAAACTAATACTTAAATATATATTTCCAATAGGAAAACATTTGACTTTTGATGGAGTAAAGCAAAGAGACACGTTTGGGGATGTGAGTACAAACACAGGTTTCTCAGCCCCTGCTCCTTTTTTTTTCCTGTTAGTAATTTTCTACTATCAAGTTCTCGTTATTTGTACGTGTACCAAGAAGGCATCGCAAGACTGTTCACTTTGACAAAAGAAACTCAGGGAAGAAGAAGAAAAAAAAAACCCAAGAATTCAAACAGCCACAAAGCAGAAGTACAAGAGGGGAAATGAAAAGCAGAGGCTGAGAGAGGACACAAAGGGTTAAAGTTCTGACCACTGTCTGCATATATAAAATTATCTCATCTTATCTGAAAAGTTTAGGCTCAAAAGGAAAGCCTCAGTTTAAAATACCTTTTAGGTTTATTAAATCTTTAGGCTGAAGATTACAGCAAGTGTTTTGTCTTTGGTGAGTAGCTGTTTGTCTCACTTTATTTACTTGGTATTGGGTATTTGTCAATGTCATTTCATATCTGCAGAAAATTCATACGTTGTGTGGAAGTATGTATGTGTGTGAGTGTGCTGAAGGTCACATGACTGTTTCATCCTATTTGGTGGAGCAGCTTGACTTTTTTCCCTTTGCTTTTGGTGATGGTTGTGAGTGCAGAAGTTGATTGACAGATGCATGCCAGAAACCCCCATTCTCCTTTTCAAAGACTACATATGATGGATTGCGATCTTTCAGCTCAGCAGGACACAGGGACCATGCAAGCTGTAATTGGTCAGGTATGGAGTCAGCCATTTCTCAACTCCCCTTTTATTTTTTTTTTTTCACAAGGGTCTAACCATATGATTCACATAATTCATATTTACAGTACCATCTTTCTATCTGTGTCTTCAGCTACCAGCAAGTGTAGTAGTGAAAGTGAGAAAAGCAAAAGAGCCACAATAATCTGGCCAGGGAATCGCTGGTTAAACCTAAAATGCCATGCTTTTCTCCTAATAAACCCGGGTTATAATTTAGTCTGAGCTTTGCCAAATCAATCTGCTTGTTAATTTACATTCGTATTTTGTTTAAATCTGCTGAAGTAGAAGAAGTGAGGAGTGAGAGTGATGTGTTTTCTGGGGAGTTGCTTTCTATTTCTAACGCTGTTCATTATTTCTATATTGACTGTATTCCTGTACTACATGCTGTGGATTTTGTCTTTTTTTCCTTCTTTTTCTTTCTTTCTTTCTTCTTCTTTTACTCCTAACCCAGATAACGTGTGATTGAGCTTGGTAAACGTCGTAGTCTTTGCTGCTGCTGCTGCGGAGGGGCAGCCTGCAAATTAAACACTGCCACAATCTGAAAGGTCCAGGTGGTCTGCTCGTGCTTCCTAATGCAATCCAGCACAACAGCTTTAATAAACAGCTCTATTTAGTTCTCCCTCCCTGTATCCAGGGAAGTGAACTGGTCTGGGGCTGCTGTGATGAAATGCCAGAAGAATATCTCTCAGAGGCCTCACAAGCTGATTTTTAGAGCTTTTCCGTTTTGTCGTCTTTGTCTTCCAAATGGGTCAGTGAGTCCTTCTCTTTCTGTTTTGTGCTTTCTGATAAGTCTGTAGTTTTTATGTGTGTGCTTGAACTGTGCTGTTATGAGCTTAGCTGGAGGAGAGAAGGAGCATTGTCTTTTCATTTGCTTCAAATAATAACCTGAAGTGGGGAGAGAAATTATTTGTCCTGCTGTACAGGGAGGGTTGTGTTGCTGTGTGTGCAGTCGGAGTCAGAAAAGGGTGTTTGTTTTTCTAACCAAATTTTAGGCGCTCGCCACTCTCTCGTTAGCCACTGACTTGTAAATCACTCTCTGGCAAAGGGTATTTTTGAACTCTCAAAAGTTTGTGATTTTTGCATATGTTTCCAGTGTAGGGGACGCGTGCTGCTGAAGTGCTGACATAGTGTTTGTGTTCCCTATATGTTGATGCAATGGTGGAAAAACACACATCCTGCACACTGTTTTCAAGTAAATTATGGCAAAGCACAGAAGTCCCTCAAAGCACATGGTTTATTAATACCATCATATACAGTAATGCATTTCGAGGCAGAAAATGTCAGATATGTAATACCGTGTTTACCACAGACTTTTATTGCTTTAAATATTTTAAAAATAGAAGATGCTTTTTATTATTATTAAAAATCCTCCAAATGTTAACAGCTTTCTTTTAGGCAGGCTTGTACCTAAACAGTGGGGCAGGTTTTCCAGCATTGCATAGCATGAAAATATGTATTTTAGAGAGGTTTAATTACCTATTTGTGTAAACTTGCTCAGTGCTAAAGAAATAGGTTTAAAGATCTAAAGCAAGTACAGTGTGATTCTAAAGCAAATACAATGGCAAGGTTATGTACTAGTACAGTTAACAAAAAAGGTACCCTTAAAGCTTGATAAATCCCAAAGCTTGCAATATCTCTTTCATGTAACTTTTTCTTCAGCATGTAAAAATTTATAAGTTAGCTATTTTATATTTAAGGCTTGTTAGATCTATTAAAGTGTTTTTGATGAAGGCAAGGATACGAGTATGTTTTTTGTGTGTGTAGCGTTCCCGATTTCATTAATTAGAAAAAGTTCAGTGAGTGTCTGGGAAAATGTTTGTATTGTGTGTTATTGTATTTCATTTCCTAGAAATCAATAACAAGGGCAGCACTTCAAAGAAAAATAATTTTAGCTCTTTAACTTCCCTTTTTTTTAATGACAGAATTTACGGATATTATTACAGTTTAACTTAATGTGTTAGGTGTTTCAGACATTTTTAGTTCTGGGTACATATTCAGATATTATATGACCATGTCCCAAAGTGTTCATAAATGCACAGAATATTCAAGCATATTTTTTGTTTGGATAATTTCCCTCTTTTTTAGCACTATTAGCTCTATGTGAAGGTGGAATAAAAATCTTAAAAATGTTCAACTTCTTTATATTTGACTAAAAATTGTATGCATTCTCTAGTTGTTGAATGAAGGAGTCGTTTGCAACTTGGGAATTGTAAAGCAATCACTATAATTAGCATAGGCTGCTGAAAATAGGAATACACTTTTTCCATGGGCTGCAATACAGAGCTGATAACTCTTTTGAAAATAATTGTCAAAAGTCATATGCCCTGTGCCGTTAAATCTTTCCAGATGTTATTTTCATATTATGTACTGATAAATGATGGAGATTTGCATATTCAGTACATGTAGGTACTGAATGTGACACTTAAATTTCTAGACGCTGCAGTTTTAGAAAAAGTTCTTAAGAGTTTTTGTTAACTTTCAAACATTAAAAACCAAGAGCTTTAAATAAATGTTTACCATTTGCCCTGTTTTATTTCCGATTGCATTTTTCTCCAGCTGTGAGAACGAAATTTTGTTTTGACTAATCCAGCAGATGTAGCCTTAAATCCCATCCTGTTTGCTGCTAACGGACTGTGAACTCACCTAATTAAAAAGCCAAACTGTACGTGTATATCTCTACTCAAATAGAGATCAGAAACACTAGCAGCTAGTAGTAGTTCAAACACTACTCTGTGCACGGCACAAAAGTAAGAGCGGGAGCGTGCTGATATAAGGGTGTTTACGGCGCGGAGGATGTTCATCGTTAAATGCATTTTCCACTCTTTTAATCTCGATTTCATCCGTCGCCCAAGTGCCAGCGCCCGCAGTGGCTCCCGCTGGCCGCGGTGGACGGTGCCGCGGTACCCACCGTCGCCCGCCACCCGGGTGCAGGGGCTGCGGGGCGCAGAAGTGCTCACGTCCCTTCCCCGCGGATTCTTCCTCCCCCAAGCAAGCAATTAAACAGCCAAGTACTCGGAAGAACGAGCTCCTTGCCTGGCGTGTCAAGCTCTGGAAGCTCATTGCTCATTGTGATTTTGATTCATAACTGGAGTGTTTGGAAGGTAACCCCGGCCCCCGTCAGCAATAGTCTGTAGCATCCTTCCGCGCACGCTGGACCATAATACCCGTTATTATTCCTTCAAGTCTGGCTCGCTTCTGCCCTTTCGTACAAACGACGCGCTAGGTTTTGTGCCTTCCTCCCTGCACAGCCCGAGCTGACCTAAATGAGCAGGTAATTAGCTGTATCATCTAATTACTCTAATCATGCTGCATTTTTTTTTCTGCCCTTTGTGTTTTATAAAATCTTTACTGCACCTTTTTCTTCTTCTTCCTCCCCCCCCTTTTTTTTTTCCTTCCTTTTTTTTTCCTTCAGACCTGAGCTTGTGAGTGACAGGTTAGTTCATCAGCATTACAGCCCTCCTGTTTTTGTCTCATCTCATGCAGACAGGTCACTGTGTCCAATCACCCTTCTGGCTCTGCAATCCCCAGGGGAGCCAAGGCCAGCCTGCCATCTTGATCCACAGGCCTGAGGGCCCGGGCTGGCTGCACATTTCTATGTTCACTCGTTCCTGCAAATAGACCAAACAGAAGGGGCTTGCATTAGACATCTGTAAGCTGAGAGGAAGCAAATTAGGTAAAAATCTTCTTCAAACAAGCAGGCTTTTGTAATTATTGTTATTGAGTTCCCTTTCTACATATTGACTATGTTTATTTTATATATTTTACTGGTATCCTCCATGCGATCTCATCATCTAGCGGAGGGTGTTTATGCGAGGGTAAACATGCACGCTTTTCCCATAGAGAGTTCTGCTCTGAAGACCAATTTATGAGATGGATACGTTACTGCGGACAAGCAGGGTCTTTCTGTGTTTTAGGGGGTTTTGTTTGTGGGTTTTTTTTTTTACTTCTTTGTTTGTTTGTTTGTTTTTCCATGTCTAATTACAATAGAGCAGAGGGGTAAATGTTTTGGAGAAGCCAAGTCATTTCTGTGACTCACTGGTCCCTTTTCCAAACTTCCATCTCTCAGCCGTGTTATTTTGTAGTGTGGATCAGTATGTATGCAGGACTTCTAGCCGGTGAAGATCTGATCTCCAGTGTTAGTCTGTCTTCAGCAAAGTTTGAATGATACCCCTTTTAGTGCCATGGAAGATCTTTTCCTCTCTTGGAATGCTCATTCCCATCCCTACTATTCCGAGGTGCATCTGGAATATATAAATTGAAAAGAACCATCTCATATTTAAGCAATGCTTTGGTAATGCCCTTTTGTCTGCAGCCTGGGACAAGTTCTGTTCTTGCTTGGAAGATGAGCTGCATCCCAGGAAGCACAACGGAAGCAAAGGAAGGTCAGGGTATTTGTCCCCTTGTCTGCTTGGTGACTGACCAGCACACAGGCCGCTCTCCTCTTCAGCCCCGGGCACGTGTTTCCCGCACTTGGAGAGAGCGAGAGGGAGACTAATGGACAGGTACACCCTGAACATTGTTTTCAGTGGCAGAGAGACAACGTAAACAACAACCGTGTTGGAAAACTTCAAAAACATCTTTTTTAATATTTATGAACAAGCTGGTACTCTGATAATGAAGCATTCCATCTCCGCAGAAACACACTGTTTTATATGCTCCCTGGCATAGTGTGTCTTAAGAATTATTATTGTAAGGAGATGCAGGAATGTGGCTGTAATATTTTACAGTATAAATATTTGTTGTAGAGGAGTTTGGATCTTGTTAATTTAATATATGTAAATTCTTTGGTCCCAGGCCTGGATTCCTACAAAAGAATGCATTTCTCTGTTGACTTTTCTTTTTATAGCATAAAAAGATGGATTTTTATCATTTTCTTTCCTGCTTAAAAAGACTTTTCTTGCTTTCACACCAAAATCAGCTTTTAACTGAAATCAGTCCTCTAAAAACATCTTTAGTCATTTTTTTTCCACTGTGTTTCTAGGTTCTTTTCTATTCTGTACTATTTCTTGCGTTAGGTGGTGGATTAGGCCAATTAAGGGGTCAAATCTTTAAAAAGCTGTGATTTACACTCATTGTGTATTCACGCTTATTTTAGTTCCAAGAGAAAAATAATGCATTTGAGATGACCTTTAAATTGCTGGGCAAGCAACACTCATCCAGTCATGTAGATTTCTTTCTATCTTTCAGCAGTGCATTTACATTCAGGTACCTCTGCTGTTTCCCAGATTCCAGCCTGATAAACTAAATAGCAGTCTGGGCCACTTCTGGGTATAGAGTACGTGGAAGTGACGGAACTGAGCTTCTGATCTAGCACTGACCTGGAGCCGTAACGAGACTTTGGCTTTTTTCCTCCTATCTGGTCTGCAACTCAAATGGAAGAAAACAAAAGGACAATGGAAATCAAACCGTGTCCAATGTTTTCAGCATTAGTTGGGGCATGGCAAAATGTTTTTGTGTCTGCGATTTACATCTCTCAGTTGTATTTGTTTGTGATGCTTCTTCTGAACCTGAAATTGTAAAACTGGCAGCAAGAATCTCCGATTCCCTCAGTTCTGCTTAAATGCATGATTATGTGTCAACAAAACTAACAGGACTTAAGCATGGGCTTAATAGTTAGTCAGTAGATCTCTGAGGCACATATGGGAGGGCTGCAAATGCCAAACATCTTTACCTATGTGGGTAACACCTGCTGCTTCGAGGTTCATGGTCCAATACTGAGCTCAACAGGACTCCTCACACGAGTAACATTTTGCAGAATCTGGTCCAGCTTGTCTATTGAATAGCTGTCATTACTAATAAACACAGCAAAGTCTGGTTTAAGTGCCAGTTAAATAATTGCAATGCAGACTCTTTCATAATTAGAACTGACTATTAGGATTAAAGAGAGTAATTCGAGGCTCTTAAACATTTTTATTTTTCACAGATGTCAGGGCTACAGGTAAATGGACTGCAGCTTCAGGGTTTTTTGTTTTAGCAGTGGATCTGAAACCTCTGTGGTGTGCAGGACTGTTTCTTCAGAAAGCAGAGATTAGTTGTTGATACTTGTGACTCTTCTCTGCTGACTGGTGGTGCTGTTCCGTAGGAGAATTTTATCTAACTGTTAGATCAAAAGAAAAATTTGAAGATCAAGAGATTATTCTAAATTTCTAGCCATTCCGAAAAATAGCAGTACGAGAAAGCTTAAAACAGGCAACCCTAAATGCTTTATTCCTTGATCATATAATGATGGCTTGGGGAAAATTAATTTTTCATCAAGAGCTTCGATTGTAGTTGCTATCATAACAGGCATGCCAGTTTTATGCAGAACGCTTTGTGCATGGCATGCTACAGGACACCCAGATGAGGTCCAACAAGCCCTCACGCGTGGCCTTGCCTTCACTCACGTGAGGAACAGCCATCGATGCCTTTGGCCCTGATATGTGTCCTTGCACTTAAGGGAGAAAGCCTTGAAAGCAGGTCTTACTCTCAGGTGTAGTGGCACTGCTGGCCCATGTCCTCTGCTCACATGAGTCAGGATTTACAGGACAGGAAACTGATACGTGGTTTTGTCCAAACATTAGGTTTTCTTGTACCACCTAACTGTAAAAGAAAAACAGAAATTTGATAAGCAAATCTACACAGTTTTACTTGTGTAATTCTTGATTCTGTGATTGTCCTGGTGAGCGTTACCTAAAGTGCTAAATGCTAAATAGCATTTTTTTTTCCCATTGATAGCTCTTTCCGTGATTAAACTCTAAGTGGGAAATAACCTACAGAAAGAGAAGGGCCTTGCAGAGAGAAACATGCCCTTAAGCAAAAGAAATGTTAGAAAGGAGCATCTAGTCACTGATGCCATCAAATAATTTTTATTTTACAAGTTTCTAGGATTTTTAAGGATCTCAGACTCATGTGTTTAGGAGACAGTCCAGCTGTGTAATGGCACTTCCAAAAAGGAAATATAATGAGAACAGCAGTAAAAGACAGAAGTGTTTTTTTTAGTCACCCCTTCTATGGAAACAAGAGTTTCAAGCAATAGAAAACAACAGAGCATGAGCTTTTTTACAAGCAGATTAGTGAAAGTCATGTTGATACTATTGCAGAACAGCTGCTGTTAGACATATTTGAGGAGATAATTCTGTATCAGAATGTTGTCCTTTTCACTAAACTGTTTACATCTCTAACAATTTTTCCATTTATTGAGCCAATTTATGAAACTCTAACTCAGCTTTTACTTGAGCTTTGTTCATGTTTCATGTGCAATGGAGTAAGGAGAAGCTTTAATGGCATAAAAAGTCTGATTAAAAAAAAGAGGAGGATTTAGCCCATTTCCAGAAGCCATCTTCTGAAGAACATCACAGCAAAAACGAAGACTAAAGCAACCACATTCATGATCAGCACATTTCATTTCCTTATTGTCATCCTCTGACTTAGAATCACACTGTCTCCCATCAATGGCAGACTAGCATCAGCTTCCACTTATTCCTAATATAAGACATGAGACAGATGAAAACACCTTTTGTATTTAATTGACAGCAATGGAGAATTGTGCCTGATTATTACCAAATTCAGCTTTTTTATAGGGTTAAAGTTGCAAATAGCCCTCCTAAAATTTAAGGCAGATGGTTTTAAAATACTGTCAGGACTGCTGTAGTTGTTGGCACTGGAGACAGATGCTGGAAGTCCTGCATGTTTTTAGAGTCCTGGGTTTCCCCCAGTTTTGTTTGGTGGGTTTGTTCCAGCAGGACCTGCATGTTCTCAGTCTCCTTTGAAGGTGGGATGAGGCCCTAGAGCTCCTAAGGGGAAATCTTCCATTTGATGTGTTGTTCTGCTCAGACATTGCTAATGAAGGAAAAGCTGCCAGTTTTCCTGTGAAAATAAAATTGTTAATGTTTAAAGGGGAAAGAAAATGCTCTTGAATAAAGGAGACTTGAGCTGCTCTGGGACATAAACAGCTATTGCCGGACTCTTTGCTATGAGACTTACCTTTTCTTCACCATGCCCATCCCTTTCTGTGTACAAAACGTGCTTCACATTCTTCAAAATGGATTATACAGAGCAGAAATAGTATCTGCAAACAAGAGGCTCTCAGTCTTTTTGGAGGAAAGGTTGAAACTTGCAGCAAATGTAAAAGTAGCTTCTAATGGGGAAGAATGAAGCAGAGAACATCAAACTCATTTAACTTAGTGTCATTCATGATGATTTGTCATTATAGCAGGGCAAACTGTGGTCTCAGAGCTGAAACAATTTTGTCTATTAAGAGGAGGGGGAAAAAATCAGCACCAAAAAACAGAATGTTCCGGCTTGGTTCTTATATCCTTAGGGTTGCAATATTGAATTCAGATTTGGGGAAACTTAATCTTGCAGCCAGCTTTGACAAGATGCTGGTTGAACAGGACACAGAAGTGATGGTTTGTGGATTGTAATGCCCGTGGTCAGAAATGAAGAAAGGTAAGGGGATTTTTCCGGAGTTTGGGTGCAGTATTCAGCACCTGCTCCAGCTTCTCACCAAAATGGGCAGGGAAAACTCTGCATGTGCCTTCCAGTGTGCAAAGCTCACTAGCCCAAAGCCTGGCAGAGGTGGACCGGAGAGCACTTTTAAACAGCGTTTTTAATGTCTCTGAACACCGTAATCTTTTTGGTTTTTTGTTTTCAGTGCCGTTGCTAATTTGAAGGCTGATCATAAAACCACCTAATCATATTAACCAGCATCCCCACCCATGCAGCAGCTGGCACGAGCATCATGCTGTGCCTAAGACAAGGTGATGCTAAAGACTTGGGCCTTCCCTGGCCTCAGGGGGATTCAGACACATAGAGCAAAGAAAATAAGCTAGTTTTCCAACTCCACTAAATTAACACTAGGGCCTAGGAGTCTGTGTCTGTAGGTGAAAACCTGGAGGCTCTATCTGAAATCTCCAAGGGATGAGCAATTGACTCATTGACAGGTGTTCTGAAATAAGACCTGGATTTTGGATAGTCAAACAAAAGAGGCTGAAGACTTCCCTGCATGCGTAGGCTTTGGTTTATTATTAAACTCATGCTGCATTCGTAGCAACAGGATAAATTGAGGGTTGCCCCCTAACTAGGGAATTAGAATGACTCTGTAATGAATTTCAACCTGAGCGGCACTGTGGATATGCAGCAGACCTTTGTTCTCTCCTATTCGTGTCCTGATACCGGGCCCATCATCGTGGTTATTAGATCTTAAAGATTACGTTCTTTGATCTAGTGCTTTCTAAATCCTTAAGCCACAGTTTATTTATTTAAAAGGTTATATCCAGCATTGCATTGGATTGTAAAGTACCCTTTGACTCTTTCATGAAGGACACAGTAGAAACACATGCTGCTGAGGACTATTTCCTTCTGTTCACGAAACACCTCAGTATTTTATTGAATTAAGAACTGCACAGGGATCAGTGCTTTTAATCTGACCAGAGCGTTGAGATTTTTTTTGCATCTTTGGTACTGTGCTGGATATAGGTGGATTTCAGCTCCTTGCTGTATTTAAAACACCCTGCAAAATAGCCTCATATTTCCCTATCAAAGAAAATAAAAACACACTAAACCTTGAACTGATGTTAAGACTGAGGATGTCCAAAATGTCTTCTTTGGGTCCATTTTTGATCTGATGTTTACCAGTGTGGATCTCGATTCTGTGGAACTCTGTAGAGTTGCACTTAGGTAACCATCATCACCAGAAGCTTTTAAGCCTGTTCTACCAACTGAGCCTGTATTGAGCACATTTTCCAGGACTGTCTACAATGCTTGATTAATTATGAACTTGACAATGTGACTCCCAAGCAAATCAGCAAGAAGGCATAGAAAGCAAAAGAGGACACTGAAACTGAGCCAGTGTGCTCCATCTCCTCACTGATATTAATTATATTGTATTCAAACTAGTCTCTTTTATTTCCAGTCAGTCTTGCAAGGAAAGTTGTAAAACTTCTCATGTTATTTCCTTTAATTCTGCAGTAACCAAGACTGAAATTGGCACCTGAAAAGAGAAATCTTATTAAAAGTAGCTATTATTGTTTCATTTTTAATGCTTATATTTGGTTATTTTTCTTTTCTGGGAAGCTTAGCCCCTGGAGATGGTAGTCTGATTTTACTTTATGCTGGGGCCTCTTTATGCCATCTGGCAGTACAAAACAGCTGTAAAGTGGGTGTAAGAGTCATTTATTTATGTGTACTTCAAAGCTCTTTTATATTTCCAGAATGGCAGAAAATCACCATACTGTAAATGGGAATCAAGCCCAAATGGCTTCAGATGGAAATGGAAAAGGAATAGGCAGAAATCTGAGCGAGAGAAGAGAGGAAGGGGAAGGAAACCGTATTTAGCTACAAATAGGTGTTGATTAACATCCCTTCTGACCAGCTGAAGTGACAAAAGCAAAGGTGCAAGGGCCGGATCCTGTCCTACCTACGGCCCTCTGCACCCTCGAACGGCCGGGAGGTGAGCCCCAGCCAGGCTGTCCTATGCAGTATTTGAGAACACAACCAAAACAAAATACAGACTGATTTCTCAATCAATCCAGCGCGTTCTGAGCGTGCTTCTCTGCTACCCACTCCACAGAACAAAAGGCTTAATCTATTTCTCTCTCTCTCCCCCTCCTCCTTTTTTAACCCCATGGGCTGCAGTGTTGCTTGCTGCAACATTTGACAAGGATTTATGTTTCCAGTGCATTATTCAGTTAGCACACCTGGATTAGTGAAAAAGAAAACAAATGAAATTCATAGGAATTAATGTCAGTCAAATTGCCTCTTTCCAGACTTTATGTTGTCAGGCTGATTCTTCAACCCCCAGTCAAAAGGTGAATAAAAACAGCAAAGACAGAATAATAATAATAATAAAAAAAAAAAAAAGTATGACACTTCTGTTAATTGGAAACATTTTATAAATCAAACAGGCATGGGAAAATATTAAAATACCAATTTTGGGGATAACCTAAGGGTTTTCATTGAATTCTGAGCAGTTTCCTACCCCCTTTTCTTTCATAACCCCTTCTCCAACAAGCACATAGGGGGCTTAAGGGATTCGATGAGAGTTGTTAGGTATTTCTTGCTCTGCTTCCCCATTTTGTGAGAGCCCAAGGGAAAAATACTGGTAGGGCTAGTAGCACCTTCTTGTATTAAAGTAGCTCAGTATTCCCCATCTTAAAACATTTTTTTGTTGTTGTTGCTACTTGCATTTCCAGGTGGCTACCACATACAGAATATTTCTGATTACAAATTAAGCCAAAATACTCCAGTTGTTCCCAGTGAGGCTAGAAAAATATGGAATAGTTATATTCCCATTATAAAGATACTTGTATTTAAAGTCAACCCTTAAATTTGTTCAACAGCAGAGAAGCTCAGTCTGAGATGTCTCTACAGGTATCCTGTGACAATCCACCAATGTCTGATTATGTCCCAAGCTTTTGAAAAACATTTTTGGCTTATGCTCACTTGATAACTCTAAATGGTTAAATTCCCTGAAGATTCCCAGAGAAATGGTGTGAAAGAGCATCAGGAAGTCATCTGTAGGGTCACTCTGAGTCACACCTGACAGCTTTTTGCCTAAATGCCTCCTGAAAAAACTCCAGCAATTGAGATTCCACCATATCTTCATGCAAATCACCTGCTACTTCTGTGAGAAGCATGGAGGTTGAATTATTTCTGTTGCTTTTGAGAGCCTGTTGTGAAGAATGACAGAGATGTAACAGGGACCTTCACTCATCTGTGCACTTGGTGACCAGCCTCTGAGTGAGATGGAAGGGACAGGATTGAAAAGAAGATGGGACAGGAGCCCAAATGGATGCAGGTATAGATTGAAGCAAGGAACCTACACATGGTAAACTAGGTCTGGAGGCTGGTAAGGGAAGGTAAGGGAACATAGTTTGGAGGGGAGGACTGGGATCAGTTATGTAACAGTGGTTGGGAGTTGGGAAGGACAGTACGGAAGTGGACTGGCTCTATCCCTGTGTGCAGGCTGAGATGAGAGGAGTAGCAGGGAGGAGAGTGACCCTAGTTAGAGCTGAATGAGTAACTGAGAACCTGTGGGGCAGGAGAAAGGAAATATGTAGGAAACAGCCAGCATGGTGAGAATGGCAGTCACGTGTGATATGGGGGAATGACTTGATGAAACTTGCTGGCCAAAATTGAGAGTAAACAGGAGGTGCTTGCTTAGACTGTGCAAAATGGTCTGGGGCAAAGAAGAACTGGGATTGTGGCAGGAACAGGTTACAGAAGGAAGTTGTGTTTGTTGTGGGAAATGGTTTGGAGAGGCTGTGCCACACAAAAATGCAAACAGCATGAAGAAGAACTCCGTATTCCTGAGTCTTACAAATCCTTTGCTCTTCAGAAATTTCCACTAGCAGATCACACTGGCAAACTATCTCAAGTTTCCTTTAAAAAATGCGCACACATGCAAAGCCATGCACGCAAAATGTGAAGAATATTATTTGCATTGTAAAGTCATACAGTTCAAATTAAATATTTGTACAGTCATAATTTGTTTTCCTTGTAAATGTGTACAATAATAGACTCTATAATTATATCAACAACTGCATGTTCCTCACAGATAAGGCTCCTTTAGAATGATCTTTATACTTCCACACTGTTTACATAATTGTATTTGACAGTACAGATTTTACTACACTTCATTCTGGATATTTTATCTGATAAATAAACATTTTTGGCTCCTTTGGATTTGCAGGAAGTTAAAAAAAAATAACCAGGACAGTTGGTGTTGTCCAATCCAAAAGGGTTGGGGTTGTTTTTTAGACATCAACAAGTTGAAACGAATTTTAAAGAAAAGGTAACTTTACATGAAGCGATTGAACTGTTCTATTTATAAAATGTCAAACTGGACTCCTTTGTTCTTGATATGAACGGTAGGCTTAAAGAATCTAACATAGCTGAATTTTCATTTTGACTGAAAAATTTCATGCAGGTCTTGCCATTATGACTTCCAACAGGCAAAACTTGCCAACTTCACCAATAGTTTTTTCTAGAGCAGTGATAGAGATTCAGATTTTTCTGTGTGTACAGACACTGATAAAAACTGATAATAAGCTCATAATTCTGTACAGCTTCAGGTATTTATAGTGCTGCAAAAAGGAAGCATTGCAGAGTCAAGTGTCTTGTCACTTCAAGTGCCTAATGCAGTTCTTTGCAGCAAAGTAAAAGCTTCAGGTTACTACTGAGAAATAACACTGGATTTGAACAGATATAATTGCTACATTCAGCAGCTTTAAGCCACTTTAATTCCTGTACTCTACCAATTTCATCTCTGATGGGAGGAGATAAATCATTTTCAGAAAATTATCTTTTCTTCAGTATTATTTACAATTGTAACTATAATCTAATGTATGATTTAGCGAGAGCATCCCATCATACTGAAGAAGCAAAGGGAATGGGTAGCTAGAACAAACTATTTTTGCAGTGCAGGGATGATGCTAAGGGGAAGAAATAATTGTCAACAAGGGGATGTAAGAAAGACAGAATTATGAAAACGGGAGAAATGATGGGTGAAATGAAGACATAGAACCTAGAGAAAAGATTGAACACTTTAGAGGGTCATTTTTAATAGGTTGATTACAGTTTTACATATTGATACTTTGGCTATAAGGACTCACAAAGTTTAGGCCTAGAAGCCAAGGTTAGACTGTGCCAGAGAGCTGTGTGAAACAATAGCAGGTACAGAAAGACTGAGGATAATAAAAATACCTCCATGTTACAGCCTCGCTTCACCTTTATCTGTTCATCATCTATCTAGAATGTAAGTTCAGGGACCTGCCTTAGCGAGTGTCAGCAAAGCACACTTGTGCTCGTGGTGGGGTATATTGGGTACACTAACTGAGAGACAGGGGTAAAACCAAGGCTTGATCCCATCACCTGTTCTTTATCAACGTTTTGCAAAACTTTTAGCTGTTGCTACTTTTAAATGTTAAACTCCTGAGTTCCACTCGTCTCCTTTAACTGAAGGTAGACTGACATAGGAGTTAGCGTGGTGGCAAGCTGAGGACTCTGATGTTTCAGATAAAGGTTACAAAATCACAAACAAGTCTATAAAGCTATCCTTAAAACTGACTTGCTTCCAAAGCTTTCCTGTTAGAAAAGGCATAGTTGGCTCTGTTACTGATGTGATTTAATGATTCTTTTGAAGTGGCTTTTGTAAAGGACACTTTGTTTTTTGGTCATTTTCCTCCTTTGGGTCAGCTTCTGCATGGTAAATGTCGTGTTGGCTATTCTCTTCTTCTAGGGGTTTCTTTAGCATGACACTGAGGCTGAAATATATGTTTTGGCCTCTCTGTTTCTGCTTCTATCCAGCAATGACCCGCTTCCCATGCCAGAGAAAAAGAAGAAAAAATTGCTTCACTGGCTATCTGAAGTTTTTTTAAAAAATTAAAACATGAATTTTGTCTTCACAAATGGCCCAAAGCTGATGGTAACAGGTTCTTGAGTGTACCAGGGGCCTGTGCTTTATACTGTCGTCCCACATCTATACTCCTGTGCTCAGAGGTAGCCACCATTGGCATCAGAGGTGGTAACTACCAGCTGTGTAGAGCTGGAATGCAGTCCATCAGCTCACAGGTGGAGTACGTAAGGACACTAATTGCAATAGTGTGGGGGCTAGGCCTAAAAGATAAGGCATTTTTTCCAGTGAGGGTTATTGTTTTCCTCTTGGTGTTTTGATTCTGTAGGCTTGCAAAGCCTCTGTAAATTGCTTGCTGTGTAGGGATGTCACAGTTTTAAAATCTTGCGAGACAAAACTTCAGATTTGGAACTTTAAGCATAGGGTTCAATCCTACAACTTTTTGATACTGAGTAAACTTTTTCATACGTATAATTCCCTTTAAACTCATATGTTTTGCAGATACAACCTGGCTTGCAGAATCCTAATCTGAGTTTCCGCAGTGGTATTGGAACTAAGGAGCAGATTCAGCAACTATCCCTCAAGGGGCTGGGAAGACCCCAGGTGAGGGCAGTCATGGCTTATTAGAGCACTTAGGGCCCTACCTCCTCCCTGAGGAGGGACCAGTCATAAGACTAGTTAGTAAGTCTTAGTTCTGCTTGGCAAAGTGAAAGGTTAGTGAATTAAATTAGGGTTTGTCATCTGGCACAGACTGAGAACTTAAATGGAGGCTCACTGGGAAGCAAGACCAAAACTTCCCTCCATGGGAAAAGTCCCCATGCTGTGGGAAAGGCAGAGGAAGAGAGAAGGTACCTACATGGTCTCTGGGTGCAGGGACCCTCAGCAGTGAGTATGCTTGCTGTGTGGGAGACCTTGGTATCTTATTTCTGGCTCTGCTGCCTCTATCTGCTCTCCTGGCTGTATTGGGTGACCGATACTGGACAGACAGGACAAAATGGGGTCTGAGTAGGAGGGTGTCAATATCCCCAGCTGCCCATGGAAAGGGGAGTTGGAGGCAAAGCAACCACAGTTTTGGTTTTAATGCTGTGTTTTGTGAGCGCTCTGGCTTTGGACTGCACTTGGCACTGCCCAGCTTGAAATTCAAACATGGTGGCAGTGATGGACACTGTTTTCTGTTTACCTGGGCTGCAGTTAGTACTGTTTGGGTTATGGTATACCTTCTAGCATGCTTGAAACTGCTGGCAAAAGTCCTGTTGATTGTACTATGATCAGGATTTGCTCTGTATGTTCATTTAAAATCTTATGATATAATCACTTAAAAACTGGATGAAAGTAACAGAAGGGAAGCTGCTGAATTTGACACAATAGTTTCCATGTTGAGATAACTAGCCTGGTGCTGGGGCTTAGAGCTTAAAATGGTGCCCAGGTAGGTGCAGGAATTCCCATATCTAAAGGACGTTCTAGGAGCTAACAGGGAATGACAAAAAAAATAAGGAGAAATTAAAAGAAGAACTTACTCTGTAAGGCCTTCCAAAACTCTGTATAGCTATTTTGGACAGGTTGGTGCATCTGTCTGTTAAGTATGATAAACAATGATCAGTGAATCTTTTCAGATATTTCAAATAGGAAGTAATGATTTTTCATTATTAATTTTTATGCAGTATACCAATGCACTTCAAAGTAGAAGGCAGTGAGAGGAGTAAGCATGGTTACAGCACTACTAAACTTTAACTTTGCAGTTAAGACCTTCTGTACTATATGCCCAGAAAATGCCAGATAAAAGGTGATCATTACATTCATCTGTGTAACATTTGGTGGGGATAGTTGTGGGGGGCTGGCGGTCTATAAGCACTTGTACATGAAGACCAATCAGAGCCTCTGCTCCAAACATTATGGTCTTTTAGGAAATGTTTGGGCAATCATGGTTCAAGAAATCCATTTATTTCTGAATGTCTTCCTCAATACTGGTCCCAGACCTATGATAAGTGTGTAGCCTGTCGTGCAGCTTATAGTTCAAGTGTGGGGGAAAATGGGGAAAAGTATGTGTTTTTGTTTTCAGTAGCATCTGACTTTCCAAGGGATTATTACCCACAAGTGTGGAGAGAACAGACTGGATTTTTATTTATTTATTTTCTGTGGTGGACCTCTACAAAGAAGAAAGATGTGCCACAGATGAACAATGTAACCTTATTGGAGAGCTTTGAAAACTGTTTTTTAAAAGGAAGAACAAAGAAAAAAATCTGTGAGTGCATTTACAAGAGTGTAGATTTCATCTTTTCCAAATAGAGTTCTTAACATACTGATGAAGGTTTTGACATTTAAGAGAATGTTTCTATGAACTCCATATTTCTAATCTTTTTGTTTAGTAACTGTCATACAGCCAGTTGTGAAGTTCCCATTAGCCTAAAGAGAGCCCCAGTCAGGCAAAAAACAAAGTGTTTTTTTTTTTTTTATAATCTCGCAGCTTGCTGTGCTTATCAAGCATTTTTGTTATGATATTTCTAACAAGTTTTGTCTTCACAGAAGGTATGTAAGACTTACTACAATTAGCATTTGCTATGACTGCTTTTTTGTTCTCTATTTGTAGAGGGCTTCTAGATCAAAGAGTTTTATTCTTAGATTATTTAAAACAAATGCAAGCTCACTGACATAATATTATCCTGCTCTCTGTAAAATATTTTTGAATATATAAGTATATCAAGTGCAACAGTCACCTACTTCTGAGCCCTCCACCCACCCGTAAAATGAAACGGAACATATTTAACGGAGCCTGGCAATCTTACCTGGTCTGGTACAGAAGTGGAGTTCAGTGGAAAAAGCGCATCAATTCTGACTTAATTTGGCCAGGATATTAGCACAGTGCTCTGAATGGGATTGCCATTGCCCTGACAGGCAAAAAAGGAGGAAAAAATAGTCTAGCTGTATTGGCAGGGACTAGTGACTGTTTTCTTTTGGAGAACACCTCACAGGTGCAAGCATTTATCCTTAGGCACACACTTGTCCTCTGAAGCACCTGCCTTCTCTTGACTCCAATGTTCCTTCTGGGTGCTTTTTCCAGGCTTAGATCTTGGACTCTCCCTTCTTTTGGTACCTGGCTGGTATTGCAACCTGCTTTTGATGGATCACAGTATGAGCAGGTGGAGCTCAGGTGTATTGGGCTCACGTCTTATCCTCATTCTATAGTTGAGAATAGGCCTTAATTACTTTTCTGTTTGCCTGTTCATGGGAAATTTTGATAAAACTGCTTATTTGTCCCTGATTCACCGGAGAGAGAAGGTGGCAGAGCTAGGATATATGGTAGCATGCAAGTTTACCCCTTTTTTTAATATACAGAACCTTTTTTTCCTCGAAGCATGCTGCTTATGTGGGCATAGGTCTGTTAATCAGTGTTGCTAAACTTTTTATCAATATTGCTAAACAGTGCTTTGAGAGCATGATCAGACCAAGTAAAAATACTTGTTAGCACCTAATCCAACGTCTGTTGAAGCTGTGTCAAGATTTGATGGACTTTGGACGCATCCCATAGTGATGGATCAATTCTGTGCTGTTTTAACAATGTTCTGCCTGTTCAGCTGAGAAGTTGCTCTGCTAACAAGACTATTTTGTTTACCTGAGTCCTTTAGTTTTCCAGTGCTTGTCTGTTTTCACTTTGGTAGGAATAATGTGTAAGCTTTTAAACAACTGTGAACTGACTATAGAGAAGCAGCAGCATAAAACACTACCTTAGTGCATGAAGAAGAGCATAATGGAAATTTAGCTGTATAATTAAAATACAGGACATTTATTTGTATCTACAATGCTGCCAAGCTACAGACTGTGTTAAGCTCCTTGACTAAAGGCTGTAAACAGAAGGTGGAAATCTGGCTTCACTGAAGCCGTTACTGTAAATTCTGTGTGTGATATCAGGCATTTATGGGGGCAGAAAGTCAGGGCTGAGGATGGACCAGTTTGATACTCTGCTCTAATGGATCTTGATGGACTGAGAATATGGAGAGCTCTCTACCCTCAAAGAGCTGTGTGTTAACCGGTTTCCAACATGTACAATTAATTTAGTTTAAAAGTAAACTCAAAACCTGAAGACAGGAACATTTCTGGGCACTAGTCTAAGGGATCCTGCCTTCCAAGCACAAATAGAACTTCTGTCCCTCAATCTTTATGCTGTTTGTGGCAGTACTTGCACTTTACAGTAACTGTTCATGGCTTTGGGTGAGACAGGAACAGTTCACGGAAGTTTACTGATAAATGCCACATATTTACATGTCTTGGCTCATATTTAATACAGTGTTTAAATATTTCTCTGATCTATTTTACTCATGCACATTTTATTGAAATATGTGTGAAGTATGACCTCATGACATTGACAAGTTTTCAGAGTTGCAAATTTCAAAGGTACTGCAAGGCCACAATAGATCTGCCTTAATGGCTTTTTGTCTGGTCAAATAGTCTATTCTAGTATTTATAAGTTACACCAACATGAGGAAAGACTTATTGAAGATAGAGGCCTTAAAGTTAAGGGTGTGTTTCAGTCCTTTGCAGGAATGTGGCCTAACTTCTGAACAGGCAAATGTAGCCAGTCTTCATCGCAGGCTTCTCACAGAACTTGTCTGTTTGTGCTCCATGAGCTATAGATATGCATAAGCACAGGTAGCAGTTTGAGCATGTGCTTTTTGACCATCAGTGTTGAGTTGCCCAAACAGAAGCAGAAAATCATATGGGAATAAACACAAATAATACCTTAATTTCTGCAGAACATTCAAGAGATTTCTACTTGTGTACTCCAGCTAGTTTTACCAACTCCATAAACTAAAACACATACTCATCTATGATCCTGGCTGTATAGAAACCTCCAGAGAGAGATGTGGATTTTGGGATGCTTGCAATCTTTGCCCTAATGCAACATGGCCTTAACCTCTTGAGTCAGTCTTTGAAGAGAAAAAGGCTTCGTTTAAAGCTTGTATTTAAATACATTTTGATAGTTTTTTTGCTTCCCTCTCAGAAGTTTTTAAAAGAAAAAGAAAAAAAACACGTTGCAGCACAAATAGAAACCAGCACTTATCTCAGTTTTTAGAGATTAGTATGTTAGTGGAAAGGATTTTGAGTCATTACAAACATCTCCAAATCAGAGTCTTAATTCATTTTTAAATTCTTTGATTTGGAGAATAAAACTACAATGTATTTTTTTGGTAATAGGCATGTGCTATTATACATCTTAGTGGAAGAATTGCCTGGCACATCTATATAGGCATATACTTAATTTGGGGAAACTTTTAAAGAACTCAGAGTTTTCTAGATGTATATTTTAGAAATGTTGTAACTTCCAGTTTCCTACTCCAACCTATAAGTAGGATTACATTTTTAATGTATTTTTGTATGTCTTTTAGGGCCTAATTTTTGGCATGGCTTGGCTTTCATCTCTGACTTGGGCATCTAGAAGTAGGCATTGGAGTCTGAGCCATTCACTCGAGCCCCTTTTCTTTCCCTTGACTTAAGGCAAGGAAAGCGAGCTACACTGAAATGTCTTGTTGAACTCTTGTAAGTAACGTCTAAGTTAGCAGGTGTGAATTGTGCCTTTCATTATGTAGCAGCTGTAAAACAAACACTTTAAAAAAGCTATTTTTAGAACTTCAGATGGCAGGTTAGTTCCCAAAAGACCCAAAATGAATTCTCAAAACCTGTCACATTTTGGCTTAATAAAGAATGACTTAATGCACCAAAGTTGAGGACTATTTCTGAGGGTCAGGAACTCTTCATCTTCCCCTTCCTTCCCCACTGCCATTCTTTTTCTTGGTGCAGTGGGTGTGGTGGTTTTGTTTGTTTTGGTTTTGTCTAAATCATTTCCTGTCTAAGGATGTAGGTTTTTCCTACCCAAAAAGTTTAGATTAAAAAAAGGCCATGAAAATAGCAAATTTTTCAAAGCAAGATTTGATTGCTATGTGATTTTTGCAGGAGCTAAATAGCAGGGAAAGGAGCAGTATCTTACAGGAAGGCTCTGCTACTGTACCTGAGAAACATATCTGCGTTGCAGTGATTACAGTTTTGGGAAGTACAAAGAAGTTGCTACTGAACTGAGGCCTCTGGTCTTCTGACTCTGTAATTTGAAATGCCCTAGTTGCAGAATTTGCCAAATGTCATAAAACTAAACATACTCTTTAGTAAAGCTTGGAATGAGGTTCTCTTAGATTGAGAATTAATAGGCTTAAAAATTTGGGCTGTGCAGTTCTCTGCAATAAGTTCTTCAGTGTTTGTACACAAAATACTATCTGCAGAGAGTTAGCAACTATTGCTGATAACTGATAAAAACTAACATGTTTTAATGTTTGTTCTTTAGGGCAAGGCTATAGTGTGAAATTGAAGGTGGTAGTTTTTCTGATGCTGGTTATGCTAGGATGGGTAATGATGTGGTAATAAAGTGGAACTGTAAGAAATATTGTCCAAGATTAAAATGAAAAGCATTAACTTTTTTATTAGAATTTTTCACAACTGTGAAGTTCTCCGTTCTTCATATGGTTCCAGATGCTTATTGAGCAAAGAAGAGCTAGAGGTGACCATATTCTTGTAGGCAGGACCTGTGGATCTGCAGTTCTGATGTATTGTCTCTGGTGGTGTAGTTACAAGCAAAAAAAATAAAATAATAAAAAAGATCCAGTTAACATCTGTTAAACAGCCAAACTGTATCTGAAAATTAGGGTTCTTATTTCTTGTTCTGAAACTTGCTTCTATGCAGAAAGGCCTCTGAACAGATTAGCTACTTGCATGACATCATTTGGGGGGTTTAATGGAAAACCTCACTTTGCAGCTGTCCTTCACCTAAGACTGAGTTAAATTCTGTACCTTTCAAAGGGGAGAATTTTGAGTCTGATTAGATGGACTGTTAGCAGGGTAATACGGAAACACATGTGTTTCTCAAATGGCAGTGTGAGTACATGTCCTCTGAATAACTTTAATTTTAAAACAGTAAGTCTCTTCTTCCAAAGGTGCATCCTAACCTGAACATTTCAGTGGGCTAAATTTTGCTATGTCTGTCATCTGCTTAATATATTACTGGTCTAGAAAATCACCATGGTTGTAAAGCAAACACAAGAACAGAGCGTACACCCCCAAAACACCAAGCAGCCCAGTGCAATTTGGAGGCAGTGTTCTGGCCCATGTGAAACTGGCCTCTGATCTGAGCAGGGATTAATTGAAACCTCAAGTGTCAATGTGACACAATTACCAAACACGTTGCCTCGTCATGAACAACCCTTGTCAAGCAACAACCTAGTCTGTAGGGAGCTCCATCCCCAGAAGAAAAGCCCTCAGCTTCATGGGGCTGAATAAATATATATTTTTGTTTCCTCTCTCATGTCAAGAATCTCTTGAAGTGTGGATGGCAACTTGATAAGAGGCTTCTCACAGCCAATGTGTTTGTGGGGGGTTGGTGGTAGGGAGGGGGATGGTGTGTTATTTCTGTGTCCCCCTCCCTCCCTTGTGCAAGACAGGAAGCAAAGCAAATTTGGAGGGATTGGGTGGGTTCTCCTGCTGCTTTATGAATAAGTTAAGTTGTGCCCAGGGAGCAGTGTTTCTATGGGGTGGTGGTGGGGGAGCGTAGCAGGTCTGCTGGGGAGCCTGGAGCAGGTGAAATGAAGTTGTTGCAGAAGAGAAAAGGCCGAGGACAGGAGTTAGTGCTGCAGCTGGCATCCTTGGAGTGCTGCAGTGCCTGTGCTCGCTTCAGTTACCTCTGCCAGTCTGTGCAGGATGTGATGGGCTGCAGTGTGTATGGTGAGGCCTGTGGGGCCACAGGGAGCTGCAGAGGAGGCCTTGGTCCCTTTGCCTCTAGCAGTGATGTTTCCTCATGGGTTACTTCACTGATGGCAATAGATCTCTCAAACTTTCGTAGTGTTGTAGCCCATCATTCGTATACATGGGTTGGAAGGAATTTCGGTTCCTTCAAGGAAAAGGCAAGGGATGGCAGAGACCATCTTGTACATGCATTTGTGGCCTGTTGTGTTCAGCCTCCACTGAGATGGACCTTCAAATACTAATATATAAGGCTGTGCTGATGCTGTCTCCTGGGGAGACAGGATATTATATCTTGTTCCTTTGCAGTTGCCTAAGTCTTAAGGGGAGTTTCTTGACCCTGAACGTTGCAGAATGGTTATTGAGCAAGACAGTTTTTCATGCATCTGGTCTCCAGATATCTTTGGATGTTCCCTCTGCAAGCTCAGTGGCTCCTTGGTTGACTAGATGCCTTTTGGGTGAAAGGCACAAGTGGGATGTGGGAATGCCAAAGAGTGTGTCTGGAGACAAATCCCCTCCTCCAGCTTCCATAGATGATGGAAGTTGCTCTAAAACACTCAACAGATTGGAGGGCTCATCTTTTGCCTTCCAACTTGGGTTTTCCCTTGTGCACACAGTGTAATTTCTCCCTGTCTTCTGGACATAGTCTTTACATAAAGACTAACACAAAGGCTGTGTTTTTAGGCCCAGAAGAAATGACAGTTTCATTTCATTTAGAAACAAAATGTCTATGGTGGGGTTAATGCCGTGACTGCTGTGGTGTGGCCCATACCCAAGGCAGCGCAATGCATGTAAGTAGGCCAGTCCTGATTGGGGTGACGTATGGCGCTTGAGTCTACATAATGTACAGCAAGTTGTTTGTTTGCTTGTACTACGGAGCACTTAAGTATATAAAATTCATGTCATTAAGGGGGAAAGCAGCTGGATTTTTCTGTTCCATTCCACTTCCTATTTTATCTCGTATTAAAATATAAATGTGGACTGACTGAATCCTAGTGATATTCTGACTGCTGCATGCTGTTAATGTCCAAAATATGTTTTCCTCTTGGGATTCTTCTGTGTGCTTAATTGAAAAGAACAAACAAATGATGGCCTAAACTGGGCCTGCTCTCCCTCCTGTAATACCCCTTGGAGAGTCCTATTTCCTTCCACCCCCTTCTCACACTACTGCAGTCAGTTTGAGTTATATCAACTATCTCCATAACCTGGTGGTGGGATAAAGCAGCAGAACAGTGTAGTATCCCCATTAAAAGGCTTAAAAATCTCGCTGTCCATAGTGTACCACTTAACACAAGCTGTACTGTATTAAATGCTTAGCCTTACAGTGAAGAATTTCTAGTACTGTGGTACCTGAACAAGCAAGAGCGGCTCTGTAACGCTGCAGCACAAAAGTTGAGCGTGGTGGCATGTTAAACGGCAGGACCGGTGTCTGAACTGCCCCCTGACATGACACACGGGTGCAAAGGGAGGGTGACTGGTTGGAAGGCGATAGTTCCTAAGGCTGGGCTGCTATCGGGATGCCTGCAGATGGCACAGGATCCAGTGGAAAGATCAAAGGGCAATGCTGCAGCCTTATTTCCCTGCGAGCTTCTCAACGCTCATGCTGATTATACAGATGAATTAAAGAAAAAAGCTTCCTTTAGCAATGCCTCCATCCCACCTTGGCCAAGTACAAGGTGTTTCCTGGCAGAATATTTTCTATTTTTTTATTGTTCCTATGAGCGGATATTTCTGAGCTACAGTGTGCTGAGACCACACTGTCTCCCTATCACCCCTGCCCCCTCTCAGAGCACACACATCGAGATGGTTTTCTATCTTTGTTTGCAGCGGAAAAGACTCAAGGTGAGAAGGAGGGAGAACAAATCCTGTAAGGTAATTCCGTCACTCACCTCATCTTCCTAATCTTTCCTTGGCTTCCTCTGCCTTCTAACCCTGGTATTGATCATGTCAGAGGCTACAGCAGACTAAGGCAGGGGGCTGAAAACCTTTCCAAACAGCAGTCGCCAGTGTGCCTGTTGCAGCTTGAGGAAGAAAAGCATGCTGTGAAAACAATCAGTGCATTTGCTTTGGATCTAAGTGATTCCAACTAGGTCGATGCTTCATGCTGATGTGTTGAAAACATTTAAAAAATTTCTCAGAGTTTGATTTCAACTGAAACATTTCAGCATGTGTCTGACTCTGAAGTTGTTATTTCTCACTAATGTAGCAGACAAGTGTTTCTTGGGGGAAAAAGTTGATATAAAGAGGGAAAATCATAAAGGATTAAAGGATAAGGAAAATTGTCTTTGCCTCTTAAAAGTTTATTTACTTCTACAGTTGCCATCTTGAGCTTCTGCCTCTGTTGTATGTCAAAACTTGCTTAAGCTTGAAGGTTTTTTTGGCTTGACCAAACATTGACAGCACTATCACAGGAACTAATGCTCAATCTGCCAGTTCGATGGATTAAGTAAACTTATCGAAATACTTTTTCTCTTTAATTCTAAAAGATGCCAGGGGCTGTCTTCTCCTCTTGTCAGGGGGTGTTTCACACAGCACATTAGTGGGAGTACCATATATGGAGTTAGAGTGGAATATGGCCCTTAATATTTAAAAGACTTGTCAGCCTTTTGCATCAAGTAATATGGAGGTGTGTTAGGAAGTTGCTTTGCTCTGCAGATGCAATTCTTCTTGTACATTCCCTGCCTGGTAAACTCTTTGCATTAATCACATTGCTGCTAGCAACAGCACTACTTGGATTTTTCTCCTCTTCTAAAAGTATTTTTGAACTTACTTGTCTTTTGTGCCCTCTGTCCATTTTGATTTTTGTGTCCTTAATGATGCATCTCATGTAGGGGTGGGTGGGACACTAGGTAACTAACAAAAGTTAATGTTTATTTGCAGTGTTCCAAAATTTCCAACATCTTTTGCCTTTCAAAGGTGCAAGGTGTTTTTGTTAGCAGCTGAGCTGTAGCAGGGCTATTGCCCTGTAAATAGTGGCCTGCATGGGCCCCAAGTTTCTGCTTCCAGAGGGCCATCTGTGAAACTCGAGCATCTCTGGGCGCACACACAGAGAAGGGAGTGAAAAATCTTTCCCTCCGCTGGTCTTTTTCATTTATGGCTTATGAGATTCTTCATCATTAGCTGGGGAGGAGCAATTGTGCTTAGGGAGAAGGTCTTGGGTGGCTTTTCAGCAGAGGGAACACAGCTGACTAATCCCAAATGCCTCTTGTGGATTTTGTCTGTAGCACTGGCAGGTTGGGCAGAAATAAATGGAGGGGAAAGAAGGGCCTGTGCAATTTTCTACATACTTCCAAGCTAATTTTGGTAATCCACAGAGCAAGACAAAGGTTGTTATTTCTAGGCTCAGATGCTTGTAGGAATGGTCTTCTCAGTTAGCATCAGCTGAACCTTGTGCAAACGCAGCCTTCAAGTTTATCTTGCATGCGGTGTTATTGAAGCGCTAACAATATTTGCTTTACTTTAAATCAGGATATTATGACTTTTGGATTAAAAAAAAAAAAGGGAAAATTCTAATTGCTGCTCAAACTTCCATAAAGAATAAAACTGCTTCTGCTGATGTCAGTGATGAACTAACTTGGTTAGTCAATGGTCTTGATCATGAGGTTTTAGATGTTCATCAGGATTAATTAGGAGAGTCCTCAAATACCTAAGCAGATTTATAGAGAAGTCTAATGGAAGTTAATATGGATAAAGCACGTGCTTTATGATTTTGGACTGTTCAGCAAATATAATCTGTAGTCTCCTGGTATTTTGAAAGGGATATTTTCCAGAGTTGTGGCCTGCTCTGGTATTTCTTATAAACCAAATCACCTGTTTAAGTGACCAAGTGCTTGATTTCTAAGAGCATCTGCTTAAGGGTCCTAGATCGATATTTATCAAAACATAAATAGTCTTCATTAAATGGTACACTTCCTTGTTAGGTTTATTGGTTTATGTCCACACTGTCTCTTAATTATAGTTCAGAGTCTCTGTTAGTAGTAATATGTAGGAAGTATTGTCCTCAAATGTAAATTTAATTTTCAAAATGCAGGTTTAATTTAAAGTCATGCCATGGACATATGTGGGGAATTTAAGGAGGGAAATGGGAGGTTGGGGCCGCAGGTACAATGCTTTAAAATGTTGGTGTTGTTCTTAACCCAAGGTGGCTGTGAAAAATGAGAACTCTTAGAAGTCTTGTTCCTAGACTCTTCAATTTATGTTTGCTATTTAAAAATGCTGTTACAGAAGTGGCTGTGCTGTTTCTGGGTGACAGGAGCACTGCACTGAAAAATGTGTGAACTCAACCCTCTTTTTGGGGTGTGGGAGGGTAGAGCATGGCTTTTTCTTAAGGGGAGTTAGTTATGAATCCAAGAATGATCAGCTTAAGAGGCCATTCAAAGTAGACCACCTCTTCTGTGGATTACAATGAATCCATTTGCAAAATGTATAGTGGGAGAGTATGGAAATGGTGCTTCTCTCTCCCTCACTCTGTCTCACTGTGTTTACAGTTGAACTTAATTCACTTCAGGACATCTTCCCCCCGTTTGTCTGTCTCTTGTTCTTCATGCAGTTTACCTATAACTTTCCAAGTCTCCTGAAACCATTTTTCGTTTCCGCTTTTATTGAGCAAGAAATAGAAAGATCTGGCACCCACAAAGATGAGGTTTTTTTTTCTATTTGTCATTATATAGTTTAAAAACTACCTTTCACATTTTTTTCCCTTGTTTTGGCTTAGTGGGAAAGAAAAATCCTAAAAAGTGCTCTTTTTCTGCAGGACAGACAAATCGGAGGTGACGACCAAAAACATTCTGAAGAGAAGCAGCACGTTCCTATCTCTTCCATTAAAAAAAAACCCTTTATTTTCAAAACATCAAAACTTTTTTCTTATTATCTTGGAAATCAAAATTCTGAGAAAATGCTGCACTGTGTGATGATCTGTGGCATACAGAGTTTGGAGTAGGGCTTTATTTTTGAGAAGTAGGTGAAATTTTATGGTGTTAAAAGAGACAGTAATTTTCAGCACTTACTAGAGAGGATTGCTTTATAATTTGTTTTGAAAATTCATGTTGTCTAATTGTAGTAGCGTGAGTGTAATGTGCTTTTGAATACATATGCAATTTTTACCTCCTGTGATACAGAACAGTTCCTCTCTGAAACTTTCTAGGCATTTACAAAACTCTATCCTGAAATTTTGCACATGTCCATATCTAGTATCAAATGTAACTTTTCTGTAAGGGTCCAGAGAATATAATCCAATTAATGTATTCCCTGGATCAGTGTTTTCCAAATATTCTGTGAAGAATATTACTCTAATAGATAGGAGAAAGATTTATTTAGTTATTGATTAAGATTTTGGGATAACTCGTTGTGAAGTTAATTTTGATGTGTTGCACCACAGGCATAACTTACAATGGGTATTTTATGACACAAATCAGAACCACCTCTTGACTCCTGGGTCTGTTGATGGTAAATATTCATCTGGATTTGCTAGCTGAGATTTTCTTTGAAGGCCATAGAAATTTTATTTTTTCAGTAGCTGCAGGACTTGATCCTTCATGCTAAGTTACAAACATTGATTTTTTTTTTTTTTTTTTTTTTAAATACTAATGTTCTTCGGTGTTCACATTATAGGTGATAGTATCTGTAAACTGAGATCTCATACTGGTTAGTATCTGATTTCCTTAGTGCAGATGAGGAATAGATAGTCAGAATCAAAGGGGTAGTCTAGATAACTCGGACTTGGGTTGACAGTTGTGCAAATTCTTCCAGCTAGGCACAGTCCTGTGATTGGGATTTTATTGTGCTGTAACTGTTGTATGCTGTTCTATCTCCAGCTTCAATATATGGTTTGTGAAAAGGCACAATTGCCCAAAGCAAAATAGGTAACTTAGAATACTAAAGGAGATCAGAAACTACAACCTCTTTCTACCCCTCACTCCCTGAGAAAGGGTGTGAGGGGATAGAAATTAGTGTGAATTACATTTAAAATAGCCTTTTAGGCTTTTTGTGAAGAACAAAGGCAACACCAGCACCTACAGGTGTTGTGTGAGGAATTGATTTTCATTGCAAGCTGCACCATGATATAAGAGACTGGGATTTACTCAGTAAGGTATAGCTCAAAATACAATGTTTACACCTTGCTTACATGGTGGGTACAGCACTACTACCTTAGCAAGGCAAAGCCTCCTTAAACTGAGGAGGCTTCTTGGGAAATAATATTGAGCCCTTCTCACTTGTTTCTGTAATGCAGATTTGTGGTGCTGCAGTGAGATTGACTGTCTCTGTGCTCTGGCTTCAATTGAAATGTCCTTTTTGAAAATGGATGGAATAAGTGTACAATTTCACATTTGTCTGAGATGATCTAAAAATTGTTTGGGATGTAAGTGTGCATGAATAAGGGTGTGCTGTGCCCTGTGCCTTTAGAGTAGAAGGACTAACCTGGCACTTGCTTCCCATGTGGCTTTGAGCTGGTCACATCAGACTGGGGTAGACTAAACTTTTACCTTTGAAACCTTCTCCCTGCACTGTTGTGGACCATGTGAGGTCCATGTGTATGCAAGTAAGGGGCCTTCTGCAATTGCCAGCCCAACCTTGCAGTGCCGTTAGGAAGCTTCACTGCCTGTGTCAAGTGCTTCAGAAGCTGAGGGGATGAGTCTGAGAAGCCCTAGGGGGACTTCTGAGCATGCTCTCTGAGGACAAAAACAAGATTCATCGGTCCAGAAGAGTTTGGCCCTAGCTCATGACTTGGTGAGAGGTTGGTGTGCTACTTTTAATTACTCCCTTTTACATCTGCCTCTTTTTTCACTGCAAGGCTACTTACTCCAGCCTCTTGTTTGATGGACACTGAGGTGGTAGAGATGGGAGAAAACAAAGAAACTTTACCTGCCGTTGCCCAGCCTACTGGAATATCTGTAGTGTCCTCTGTTGAACTGGGACCTCGGGTGACATTGTTCTTCAATCCTCATGTAATTGCCCTGTTCATAAAGAAGTTGAAAGGGTTGAAGAAACTGTGCAAGCAGGTTTCTTGAGCTGTAGATGCGTAAAAGGCCTTGGCTCTGCTGGGGCTGAATAATCATGGCTTCTGCTAATGAAAAACCCTAGAGAAACTTGTTGAGAGGCACGGTTTGGAGGGGCATTTTCAGTTCTGTTACAATTTGCGTTGTAGGAGACTGAAATTTCCTCATCTGGAGGGTTCCAGATCTAGCATGGCATTGTTCTGGAGTAGTGAAATTGAGGTTCTTCCTACCTCAGCCTCCTATTCAGGTTTGTTTTCTCGCTTTGTTCTTGAATTCCTTTAGCCTTTTTTCTGCATGTATTCCAAAACCTTGTGGGAGAGGGCATGATCTCCAGACCGTGGATGTCTCTAGCTAGCTGGACACCAGTACCTTTCCCTCTCTTTTTCGGTATTGGGGACAAAGCTCTCTGACCTTTTCTGGACTGCCATCCAGAATCCTTCTGCTCTCAGAGCTCCAGGAACAGAAATGCAGCCCAGCATGTTTTGTCTCGTACCAACACTGGCATTCAGGCTCTGAATGGGCATTTAAGTGCCCACACTGTTCGCATTGTCACTGCTGCAGAAACACCGCTGCTGCAGACGTTTCTGGCAGGGTTTTCTTGCTTTCTGCAGCAGAAAGGAATTGCGTAAAAGGAGCAGATGAATTTGTGTGCGTGTGTGTGACACCCGCGTCTGGCTTGGCAATATATTTGGGCTGCCTCACCGTAGCCCGTACCATTGTGCTGTCTTCAGGCAGATGCTGCTTCAGCTTGTATGTGAAAACCGGTGTGTTTAAGCACAAGGTGGCTATCTGCTCTGCAGATGGAAATGCCAGTTGTGTGTGTGCTGCTACAGTGACTGCCTGAACATCTCTCATGTCCGTAAAGCACCTGGCAGAGTTATGCACCTAGCAGAGTTATAGTCGCTGTATATGTTATAATTAACTCTCACTGCCTGAATATGTGGCTCTACATGTGCAGGCACAAAAATTCTTATAAATATAGTGTAGTAAATATTTGTGTGTATAGAAAGAATATGGAATAGTTGCTGTGTAGATACAGAGAGAGTGATATAGTAACAAACATATATGTGTGCATGGGTGTAATGACATTTCCTTGTATCACATCTATCAGGTTACAAGCAGCTAATAATTTTCGTTTTCTACTCGCAGCCAAGCATTATAATGGCATATACTCATAAATCAAGATCAACATGGAACATTGCTTAGCAAATATAAATGTATGTGCATTGCAGAATGATCTGAGATTACAAAAATATATCAGAAGTCAAAAGTAGCTGGTGGAGAAATGCTATGTCTTTAGTTTATTGAGATTGTTTGGAGGATCCTAATGTACTGTCACTGAAAGAATAATTTTTCCTTTACAATCTACTTAGCAAAGATTTATCGATCCTTTTCCCCTTCATAGAGAATTACTGATCCATTTTAGAAAATCAGATTTTCACACCTTTCATGAGAATGTGCACAGCACAGTTCCCCGGGGATTGCCAAGGAAGTTGACTTTGACATGAAATCCCTAGGTACTGGTGCACAACAGCCTATGGTCTCATCACTGATTTGTTGCACAGGGTGGTAAAATACTTTTATACATTTATAGAGAAATGATTGCCCTGCAAGGACTTATTTTTACCATGCTAGTGGATGTATTCAGGGTCCTGTTATTTGTGTAAACAGCATTTTTCAGGGGGGCTTTTTCTTCTCAACTGTGATGTTATGAACAGTAAGGTAAGATAAAAGTTGTTGAAATTCATGTTGCAAAGCAGTAGGGTATTGTAGAATTTTTCAGTATGTGTAAATAACTTTCTTCGAGATGTGCCTACTTTCTGTCCTCATTATTGTAGTATCCTAGGTAGCTAAGCATTAGGCATGTTATATTGAAGTATGCATCATAATGAAGGTGATTTATTATAATTAAAACGGCATGGAGAGCAACTTTTATTAGACATATTGTTTCACAGGAGAGCTTAATAAAGAGCATTATTATTAGTTATAGATCTGTGTGAGGGATGTTGTTTACTGAGAGTTATGTGAGTATTAGTCAAAGTCTGAAGTTGCTCATTTGAGCTGTCCACTGTAGGGGGGAAAAAAAAAATAGCATTCAGCCCTGCAAAGAGAAGAATTTTAAGATTGGAGGGGAGAGACAGAGGAGAGGAAATGCCGAGTGCATGAGGTGTTCTCTGCAGGAGCGGTTCTAGAATACTTTATACCATATCTGCGGAGACAATGGCGTGGACTGTAAGTAGCTCCTGTCTCTCAATATAATAACGCACATAAAGTCGGGGTCAGGCGGGGTTCGCTCCGGGCTTTGATGCCGCGGAAGGTCACTAGGGGAATCGATGGGCAAAAATGAGACCTGAGTTTCGTGCAATCAATGGGATTTTTCTATTTTAAAGTGGACCCTGCTGGGTGCGAGTGCCGGAGCTCCAAGTGTGGGTTTGCTCAGCTTTAGCAGAGCGCGAGAAGGATGCGCTGGGAATGAATTGTTTGCTTTAATAACGCTGCCGGCACCGGGGGGGCTTAGCCAAACAGGTTAGTCGGGCAAACTCTATTATGAAGTTGCATGAGCTGCAAATAAATGGACAAATTAGCAGCTGCTTTGAATGTTAATTATGCCACGGTTTTTATTCTCTCTCTCTCGAGTTGTAATTGCCTGGCATTTAGATAACTCGTAAATATGATTAAAGAGTTACTGAGTTATTTGATTAAAAATCTTGTGGGACTCAACTGCTATGTAAAATATACTTTCCACTACTAATTTTTTAGTCTTCTACAGTCATTGTGGGCATTTCTTTGAAACAATTCACATTTCTAGAGATTAAAACAAATTTTTACATGTCTTTGGTTAAGCAACTGTTTTCTTGTGAGGGGCAAGTGGTTACCTGGGACAGAATTGCTTTGATAATTTTCTCCTTAAAGTTTTAAGGCAGCTGAAAGGTCTTGTGTTGTTTTATCTCTGTTGTGCACATTTAACCCTCCAGGATGAGGGACGCAGTCGGGAGGAACAAGACTGTACACAGTCATAACACGGGCAGCAGCAAATAATTGACTACTATGGAGGAGATTTATCCCTGTGAAAGGGTTAAGAAATTAGAGTGTTACAGTTTCTAATCACTGATATATGCGAATTTAACCGCTCTGTAGTCGATGGAGTTGTTCTAAATTTACGCTGCCCTACCAGGCACAGGTCCTGACACCGATTTCCATTTCAAAGCAGGTCAGCTATTGGACTGGACTTTGACTGAGACACACACCTTAATTTTGGATTTAGATGATCTGGGTGGTGTGTGTGCTTTGCTTTTTACTAAGAAAAGGGAGAAAATAAAACAACCTCCCTGCAGAAATCATCTGTCAGGGTGTATCCTGCTTTTTCCAAATACTCATTCCATAAATTCAAGTGTTTGGCATGCAGGACTGTTTATCCTATATTAAGGGGTAAATAAATGTTCATGAGGAGCTATGAGCATGGAGAAGGAAGTGGAAAACGCACTTTTATTTTTCAGCTAATTCTTAAACCTGGCCTTCTAGATGAGATTAAAGAAATTAAATTATCCCCTTGTCACGTGTACAGAGCAGCTCTAAAAGAAGGAAACAAGTGAATTCCTTGAGTCTTTTTCATTTAAAAATGTTAAAAATTCCTTGAAGATTTATGGGCAGAGCATTAATGACTGTGGGTTTTCTACAGCTCAAGTCTAAATTTGTTTGCTAGAATCAGAGAAATGCCCTGAAGAGCGGGTGTACAAAAGAGAACTTGGGCTTCTGCCTCAATGTAATTTCTGTTAACAGGGTCATTTACAATTCAAGCAGAATTTATGCTCACCTGAAATGATTTATTTGTGTTTGCATCTCTGCCCTGAGTAAGAACACTTCAGTTTATATTATTCTCATTTAAAACAAACAAACAAAACCCTTTCACCTCAGTAGCCTCTCCTAATAGTTCTCCGTGTTGCATTCTTAGGATGTGCTAAACATCTTCCATGTAAAGATTTTTGATAAAACATGGAAGAGAATTTATTGATTGAATTATATAGAAATATTTTGGCAGTAAATGCCCATTGCAGTAACAACATTCCAGGTCTTCAGGAGCTAATAGAGCAAATGATTACAGGTCGATTGCACAAAACTCAATGAGCAAAATGAGCCACCTGATTCTGCATGAAATGTATGAGAAGAAGTTACTGATGGGAGAGGGTTCCCTTCTCTGAGGGCGTCTTGCTTAGCATTGCTTCCAGTGCAGCATCTGTCTGTCTCCACAAATACAGGAAGATGATTAAGCCATGGCATGCACAGACTTGTTGCTGGTTTTTGGAACAATTATCTAATTTTAGCCAGATATTGTTTTGCTATGGACAGGGCATCCAATCTGGCATCATTTCCTCTGTAGAGCTGCTGAGAGTTGAGCTCCGTTTTGATTGAAGAGGCAGTGACCACTCTCTAAGGTGCTCTGCTTGCATTATGTAGGTGCAAGCTCCTCTGGACTCCCTGTAGAGACCTTCTGGTGGTTAGAAGCAGCTCTATGAGAGTCCAGTCCTCAAGTCTCCATTCCTGGGAGAAGTTTTTTGAAACTGATTCTGAAATATCTACTTGACTCATCCTGAACTGAGGGTGTGCTGCTCGTGGATTGCTATGAGAATAAGCCCTGGGTCGGTACGTGTTCCCCTGAGCAGATCTTGCATATGAGGCTAATAAGGTGCTTCCTGATTAAAAGGTGTTAAAGGTGTGTGCGCCACTCTTGCCCTGAGTGCCATAGCGAAGGCTGATAGGTGGGCTGGGTGCCCAGCAGAGGGAAAGTAAAGTAGAGACTTGGGAAACAGAAGCACAAATGATCTAAAACTAAGGGAACAGAGATGAGTTCACCTGAAAAATTTTGCCTGGTGGGAAAGTGTTGAATCTCATCTATGAGGAGTTTACCTTAAGGCATTGGCTAATGTACTTTGCTAATTAGCATACTAATTAATGCACCATCCTGAAAAAAGTTCTTTTCAAATTTTATTCATTTTAAAATGTTGGGAGGGGAAAAAAAAAACATGTAAATTAAATCTGCTCATAGACATTTTTGACTCGTGCAACCAGTGCTTATTCAACATATCATTCTAGGTCTCGCTGATCTTAGCAGCATTACGAGGGTTATATTTTAACACAGATGAACCATTCATGGCAATTTTCCAATAGGTCTGACACAAACATTCTTTTCTTTGATATCAGCGATATAAGCTTTCTATTTTTGTCCTATTTTTCCCCTAACTGACATATTTATTAAGGCTATTGCAAGGAAAAATCCTGCTTTGCATTAGTATTTGACTTCTGTGCGTGTGCATGGTTGTGGTTTGGTTCTTTCCCCGCTGTCCTCACAGAATTACAGGTGTGGGATACTGGTCAATGTCAGCTTACGTATGTGTATACATTAATAAGAAGAAACCTCTGCCATTTTGGAATTGGTGTGTCAACGGATATCCGCACAAGTGTGCACAGATCCACACAGTTGATAACATGCACATATGCATCATTTCATCTGAGTAGCCGCCTTTGCGAGCCCGCTGCTGTAGATCAACAAGTAGCACGTATTGATCTCTCTTAACAGCAGTTCTAGCTCCAGAGAAGATTTTGATTGATTGTCCTCATCCAGAGTGAGTTCTTGCTTCATCTCTCTGGAGTGCTCAGTGGTATTGGCAGCGGATAGTGTGGAGACAAAAGATTTCTCTTTGAGGAAAGCACTTCAGAGTGTATAATTGCACTTGGATTCCAAATATTTTTTTTTCAATGCCCTTTCCCCTTTTCTCTCCAAGCAATTTGATATACCTCTTACGGTAAGAGTCTGAAAACTGGGATGGTAATATAGATATCTAATGTCACACCTGCATGCTGCAGAGCAAGATGACTGCAAATTAAAGCACAGAATGGAGTGGAAATGTGATTTGTGCTGTTATTGTTTCATCAGACAGATCTTCCTTGTTACTTTTTAATTTAAAGCCAAAATTAGTGTTAAGTATTTGAAGCATTTAAAGCGTGGAAAATTGTTTTTAAAAAGTCAATATTTAAATAACACTGTAGTTTCTTTGGCCTTTTAATATTAAACTGTAAAATGCCTTACTGAGCATTTCAACACTAAATGCCTATTGCAATGATTGCTGCCTGCCCAGGTCAAGAGGTAAGAATGCTCTTGTTTTTCTACATAAGTGGGGAATGGCTGAGAAGTTTATTTGTTACTGCCAGATGCATTTGCTGAATGTATTTTAGAGGTCACTTTTTGGATCACAGTCACCAATACCTTGCTTCCTTGATAAACAACTTGGGCTGTCCTCATCCAACCCTATTCTCATCTTATTCTGTAGTCTGAATTATCACAGGCATTTTACCTTGGAGTTCCCTTTCAGCTGTTGAAAGAAGTGAAAAGACAGAGGGCCTGGGCTCCGCCTTTCCCTTTCCCTTCCTTCAAGGGAGATGTTCACTATGGAAGCAGGAAAGTGGACTATATGAATGCTGCTGCTTCTTACAAAGTTGAACATCAACCCCATCTCTTGGTTAGATTCACCTAGCCTTCTAATTTTTCATATTACTCTCTAAAAATAAATATCAGTCCATCTCTCAGCACTTCTATAAAAACCCCCTCCCTCCATTATTGCAATGCTGGTTTGTTTCTGTTTTTAAACACAATTTTCCCCACACCACCTTATGTGCTTGTGTTTATGTGCCCAGAAAAGCAAGATTGCTGTGTGCAGACTTAATCGGCTCCACAGGGTTGTTTAATATCTAAGTCATAGTGCTGGTTTCTGATTGCAAAGCATTGAAAACAATGGTGCAGTCAGTAAATAAGCCTTGTATCCTTGTAGTCCTGAATTGCCCCATCAGCTGTGCTGGTGCCAGGTGCTTGACACAGGCCTCTACCATGTGGGGCTTAAGGAAGTCTTTGCTCCCTGCCCATCTGGGAAGCCTTTCCTTGCTCCCAGGTGCTGTTTCTGGATGGCATTACAGTCACTGTGACTGGCTGGGAACTCTTACAATTTTCTCCTAGACCTCACTGGGGTTGGCTTTATCCCAAATCTTCAAAATTTGTCATAAGATGCAAAATCCCAAGGCAGAGTCTCCAAGCACAGATTGCTAAATTGAAGGTCTACAGGAAACTTTTGAACTGCGTTCTTGTCATGGCTTTGTGTCCCTTCTTGCACCTCTGTCATCCAGTTCAACTGCTCATCATTTGGGGGTTCATTTTTTTTTGTTCCTGGGTGTGTTTCAGTCAGGTATTATGACACTACCTGATCTGAATTACAGACATGAGTTAGCTGAGCTCTTGCATACTCTGTGGTGTTCCATAAAGTGTAAATGCTCCCCATGTAGCTGTGTGTTATAATTATATGTAACTTACTGAAAGCTTAAGTCCTTCAGTAACTTTTGAATATTTTCATTGTATATACAGATACTCTGGGTTAATAATAAGCTAGTTTGAGCTATAAGAAAGTGGAGGCGTGTTAGTTGTAAGTGAAAAATACAAAATGTGTACATTTTTAAACTTAAGGGGATGCAAATTAGGAATTGGTGACACATTTTCTCCAAACTTCATTTTTTAGCCCTCTTTCTTGCCAGCTAAGGTGATAGTATTTGAAACAGTATAGGAAAACACGAGTAGGACTTCACTGAGAAACTATAGCCTTCATGCTTGTGGTTAAAGCAGTTAAAGTGAGACTGTGTTTGAAATAAGGTCTATGGACATGGTAGTTCTTTGTTTAAAAATATTGCAATGCTGTAAAAATAAGCAGAGCTGACATGTTAAGCAAAGTCAGGTTCTTTTTGCTGCTGTTATGTCTGCATGGTCATCTGGGAGGCCTGAGTGGACTCTGCTGTGTGTAGTCATCGCGCTCCGTGCTCTACCTTCTGGACACCTTCTCAGTCCCATTGCCTTTTGCTGAAGGGCCAGGTTGCTTTGGCAGAAGCATAGTGAAGGCAATAGGAGTGGAGTAGGTGTTACTGTGGTCGTCGTTTATTGGTGCCATCTATGTGGTGTATTAGGCAGAAAGGAGCCTACTTTGATAGTGAGATCCTAGGCTGAGGCTGTGGAAGTAACCATTGTGTGGAAGAGAATCCCCTGCTTGCTTGTAAACAAACTTCAGAGAGACTTCTGGAATGCAAATAGACAGAACTGTATGTTCTCACTTTCACACTCATCAGTGTAGTGCTGTGGCATAAAATCTTTCTCTAGTAGTTAAAAAAAAATTCTTCTCTTGGTTTGTAAAAAGTTTGAGGTGAAGGTTTGGTGGCTTGACTAGGAGATGTCCTAGCTGCTGTTACAAAGTAGAAATGAATGATTGCTCTGTGTGTAGATTACATTTTGCTGTCTAGTTTTAACTTTAAACATTGCAAATGGAGCTTGTTCTGATTGTAAGTAGCCCTGTTGGTACCGGTGTGTATACTTCGGGCAGGGTAGCATGCTTGAAGGATCAGTTTATATCCTTCAAATAGAGATAAATAACTATCATCTCCTAAAGCTATGATTTAGCTAGAGCATAAACATGTCTTTGTTTTAATCGCAGCAGTTCAGTTCCTATGTTGTAATAAATTTGCTTGATCTTCTTGAAGTGCCTTTCAGTATGTTGTCATCTTTTCGTTGTTAGAGATGCTTGGAGATGTACGTGGCCACCAGGGCATCTAAGAGAAAGAAATCCTCTTGATTAAGTTACTGTGCAGAAAAACATGATCATGTTGTGGGTAATGTGATAAGACATCTCTAAAAAATGCTGTTCAAAGTCTAGAATCAGTGTTTTTTTTGTGCTGCTTCATCTATCTACTTTGACCTCTTTGCGTGTTCGTCTTTCAGATTGTTTGGATATCATAGGAACTATGCTTCTAGGTAATTTCAGATGTTACTTATACATATTTCTGTTGAGTTACCCTTTCCTGAGGGGGAGAGGAGGAAGACAAACGAATCTTAATTTTGCAATTTCTTGTGCTAGTGAACATGTGTCCATTCAATCATTTGTTCTTTCTTCTTTCTTGAAGTCCATAAGAAAATTCAAACAAAAAGCCAGTGGCAATCTGAAGTGAGAAATATTATTCAGGAAACAAGCCAGGTAATCTGATCAGCTACTAGTACTGCTAGATTTTATAACTAGATGATTTGGCTAGCATTGTATTGTCTTTCTTCTTGTATTCTGCATTCTCAATTGCTGTGCTACAGTTTAAAGGTGCTAGAACCAGACTGGGGAGTGTTAGAAAGTGAAGAATAGCCTTATGAACAGCAAGGGACTGTGCCTGTAGCCAAGGGAGCTTTAAAGGCTTAAGCAACTACTTGATGGGTTAATTAGTTCTTTATAAATTAGTATTATGTAAGTGGTTTGTGTGTGTGATGGTGGGTGTTGTTTTTTTTCCTTCTGAAGTGCATTCTCTTCAGACTTTAAGGCTTGTGGGTTTCTAATTAAGAGGTAAATATGATTTCAGTACAAACTCAGTTGTGTGTGTGCTAGCATTTGCAGGTGCAAGACAGGTGGAGGAGAGGACTTGGGGAGATGCTGACAAAACTGGGCTTCTAGCATTGCTTGCATAGAGGTGACAATCCCTCTTTTCCCTTTCTGATGGAGTATCTTCTGCAATGTATGGAAGGTCTGAGTGCATGTGCTAGTGATGTCCTCAGTAACCAGAACTGGTTTCCAAGCTAAGCATCTATGCTGAGACTATTTAAGGCTTTTGGTATTCCTGGTATTTCACCTGCACAGGTGAAGTTATGTGTGTAAGGGGTTTGATTCTGTGTGGGAGCTATAGGCCGTGGTTTATTAGTAACTTCTGTGCGTGAGCAGTTGGGTATATTGCTTAATGTGCATATTCTGTTGGAAAGCAGCTAATTCTATATATGGTGGCCACTTTGTGACATCTCTGTGCCTAAGTGCACATAACTAACCTTATAGTCTCTAGAACTATAGTTACACTCTCTATAACTAGTACCTTACTTCCGAGTGCAAACACTGTAAGCACATTCATATAAAAAAGTAGCTCCTTCCAAGATGATTGTGGCCGCTATTGCAGTAACGGGTGGGATATCAAACGGGCAAAGCTGTATGTGTTGTTAGTGGCTTCCATATAATTTTGACTTGCCATGCCTTCACTTTAAACATAATGGTAAGTTTATGTAAGGTATCATGTTGAAGTAATTGCTCACTAGCCTGGTTTTATGGCCAAAGAATATTTTAATATCCTTGTGATTTCTGAGGATGGTCTCACCTGTGTGGCAACAGAGATTATACGGACGTGATTAAATGGTCAGATACTACAATTCTGAGAAATATTTTTAAAAGCCTGGGAAACGGAGATAATGTAAGAGTGGGTACAAGTAAATGGGAAAGTTGATATTAAAATCTGTGATTAAGATTTTGATCTAAAATGCAAGCAAGATAAAACAGAGTGGTTTAAGTTACTGGTTTTACTTGCAACTATTTACATGAGAATGAAGTAAATAAGACCAAACACATTGTCATTGCTCCAGGGATTTTTTTGTTTGGTCCGTTTGATCCAACATACAGCATTGGAATTGGGTAATAAAGATGAGCTGGAGCTTGGCCCCCAAGGAAGCACAGGAGCCCATGAGGACTGAGAGTTGAACAGGACAGTGAGACTGTGAAAAAAGAGAATTCAAGGAACATTAGTTATGGAGACAAAACTTCCTAACTTTTAGGCCTAAATGATGCCAATCCTTAGGAGGGAGCAACTGCTGCTACTGCTTAAAAGATAAACAAATTCTGGAACGATTTGCAGAACTTTGCACTGGAAGAAATTTTCTGTAGATTTAGGACTAAGATTTTAAGGCGAAATGGAGTAACGGAAGGAGAGTAGGACCCAAAAGCCAGAGGAGTCCTGTTCCTGTTGCACTCTGCTTTATGCTGCTGCTGCTTCTCTGTAGGGAAGACCTCCTGCTTTACTAATTCTTCTTGAGATCTTCAAACTGTGCAAATGGAAGCTGTACCAGTGAGTAGGAAGAGGGCAATGAAGGAGTCTTTTTCTCCTGGATAGCCCTCTGAAATTTTCCAAGATTTCCCAGGGAAAACCATGCACTGCAGCAGCCCTGTGCTTGGCTCTACTGCTTGATCCATCCAACTCTGCTGTTTTAAGAGCAGTGAAATAGAGCAGAAATCTATCTGATTAGGATATTAGAGATCTTTGTAGCTGTGAGGATTAAACTAGATATGTATGTTTTGACTGTTTGCTCAGTATAGGAAAAAAATGAGTGTCTATAGATATCCAAAGCAGGTAAATGAAAGGAATTTGGCAAAAGGAATAAATGGAGGTATGGGAAAAGTAAGATTCCACTGAAGAAAAATACATGAGAAAATGTAAATGTACAAGTGTATTGTAACAGTAGAATAACATTAAAATGTGAGAAGTGTTGTCAGAGGCATGGGGTGTGTTTTGGATGCAGCTAGATGGGCTGCAGCCCTGGCAAAACTGATCAGGAAAGCATCTGTGGGATGGACTAGATCAACCTGCACACCTTCCCAGGAAAGCCAAAAAGGCAAAGCTACACCTCTGCACTGTTCTATCTCCATTTTTTAAATTATTGTATTTACTTGTTTATTTTAGACCAGTAAAACAGAATGAGGGGGGGCGGCTCGGAAAGCCACGCGGAGAGGCTCCCTGGCAAAACTGAGCCTCGGGTACCAGCTGTCCTGCTCTAGCCACCAGGTGGCATTATTCTTCTCCCACAAATAAAAGACTATTTTATTTTAATTTTATTTTTATTATTTTTAATTAAAAGAATGGTAACCAGTAGAGAAGCTGGCTTAAATATTAATATGCTCTTGCATACGTATTGGTGTGCTCAGTCTTGCAGGAGGAAACCCAAGTGGCTGCCTGCTTTTATATTCACAAGCAGTAAATACACAATTATGTTTATTAATATAAAAGATTGGGTAAACATGGGCATAGGCTTTTACTTCCTTTTAAAAGTAAAATCCAGGGATAAACCACATGATTTTTTTAAATACATGTAATTATTATGCCAAACACAAAATTAATTTCAAGTTTGGGACAGTGTGTATGAAAGTCCTGTGTAATGAATAAATAATACAGGATTGCAATCAAAGCTCCAAGATTCTGCATATTTTTGTTTTAGTCTTCTAAGCTTTTTTTTGACCCATTTGAAGTTAAAAATGACTATTTTTGCATTCATTTTTAGGGACACCAGTGTTTCCAAATGCACATTTTTGTTAATATAGGCATATTTGTGCATGTCTTGAGTCATCCTAGGTACTGCTGAAAAATAGGCAAATAATGCATGTCTCTAATATTGATCTTTGGGAAGAAGCACGTATGTTGAAAAACTATGTTTGAAGCTTTTTTCTTTTTTTCTTTGAGGAAAAAAAATAAAGGTAGGATGTAAAAAGTTAATTTGCATCACATTGATTAATTCCTTGACTATGAATATTATGAAATAGTTTATGGTAACTTGCATTAAAGGATGCGTACTTCATTTGGGGCTACCTCTTTGAAGTTCCCTTGTTGATGTTGATGAGGGGGAAATCAGGGCCCTTTGCCTACGTCCCAGTGGTGCCTCATGCAGGGAATTGAGCCCATGATTGCTCCTGAGAGAATAACCCAAACAGCTTCCGTTGAGTAGAGATATCAGGACTGTCTATGCACAAACAGACCCAAACAGGATCTCCAGAAAGATCTTCCAGCTGTTCAAAGCAGAAGGGAGTCTAAGGCACTTGCTACTTTGTGCCCTGCAAGGTGAGTGCTGAGAGTTGCTCTTCCAAGGGTGGAACAGAGCAGTGAGGCAGTATTGGCTGCTTTGCAAAGAACAGGAGCAAGCCACAGAGAGCTGCTTGTTCTGTTTGTTTGCTTTTCACAGTCTGATCAGGTTTTCTCCCCATTGCTTTATTTAGAAAGAGTTCTCTTAAAAAGCCATAGGCTGCCAATGGCAAATAATTGCAATGGCGACCAGGAAAAAAGCCATCTAATAAAGGAGAAAAGTCTGTGTAGGAAAATAGTCACATATCTGAGAAATGCTTCATTCATTGTTTATTGATAATCCAGTTACTGTAATTGCTGCTGAAATGATCAGTAAGTGTTCTGCTGTTTTCCCTGTTGTAAAGCATTAAACAGAAAGCTGCTGTTACACTGCTTTGAACTGAAGTGGTCCTCTTATACGTCCACTGCATAACACTACTGCTGCACGTGGTGTTTGACATGGCCTGCCCTAACATAATGAATGAAGCATGTTGGGAGTTTGCAAGTGTTCCAGCAGCTTCCAGCAGATTAAAGCCATTGTCAAAAAGCATGACACCCTTCGAGCATCAAGCTTCTTAAAGAAAACCGAGCCCGTATGCAGATTTCACTAGGACTATGAAGCTGTGTTACAGTTAAGTATGTGTTGAACTTAAAAACATATTTAGTTAGAAATTAGTATGTTGAGATCTGAAATGTGAAAAGGAAGATGTGGTACCCAGGTGTTGACAAAGACTTGGTACCGAGAAATGTAACCCTAAAGATCCTCTGTAACGATTAAAAAAAAAGTGCTCATTTATCAATGGGGAAGGCTTAGAAAATATAAACAGCATAACACTATTGATCTGCAATACTTGTGACATTATCAAGTATGTTTAGCAGCTGTAGCAGCAGATTTTTCTGTCAGGTGAGCTCAGCACAGGAGAACCAGAGAAAAAATGGTTTGGACCTCTTGCTCTTAACCTGGTAGCTGCACATCTCCCTGCAGTGTGTCTCCTAGTGCCTGGAAAAAAAGGAGAGCATATTAGTGTGTGTGAGGCTGGGTTCAGATGGAGCTTTCAAGGCTCTTCAACAGATAGGCTGTTCTGTTCTCTGTATAGAACAGACAAAAGGAAAGAGAGGGGAGTAAATCTGAGGGTGTACACCTAGAAAGTAGCAGCTCAAATTCAGAGAGAAGTAATTTCCTGTACCCTGCCCCCAGTCTTCAAATTTCATATTAGTGTTAAGGCAAGCAGATTAGAGGACTGCAAAATTGCTGAGCACCTCATTAATCACATGAATAATATTAAAAATCAAGGTTTTAAAGTTCTCATTTGGATTCTGGTTTCAAAAGCTTCCAATGTAGTTTAGGAATAATTTAGAGCAGACCGTTCCCATTTGCTTCAAGCTGAAAAAAAAGGAAGATTTCATATAGAAATGAAGACTTGCGGGGACTTGCTGATTCTGATATTCTAATGAAATTTTGACTACTTGCGTTTTGCTTTTTAAGGTAGTTTTGTTGCTTTTTGATGTCTTCTTGTTGATAGAAGATCTTGAGAAGTTCACACAAAAAAAAACCCCACTAAACCAAATTGGAAATAGTTTTTTTTATCACTGCATGTTGGGTAATGGACTACAACAGGCTTTAAATTTAAAAAATTTTGTTCCAGCATTTTGTTCTCTTGAAGTGATTTCTTTTCTTTTCTTTAGATTTCTAGTGATAGACAGGAGAAGAAGATCAGCCATTTGATATGGCCTTTACCTAGGCCCATGATAACTGCAAGCAGATCTTGAAAGGAGATTTCCCAGCTCATGTGCAAGTGAGTTGAATTAAGAGTTGAGTTAGGTCATGCTTTTCTTCAAGCTGTGAATTTTCAACAATTCAAGCTAATGGTTTCTTTGCCTCGTGGCTTGCAACTTCTGAAATGTTATAGAAATGTTACAAAAATCTTTATTGAAATGTTTTTATATTTATGGAAGAAAATATTGCCTATCTTCTTCTTGGTAATGGAAATCCATTTAAATCCTCTGGCAAGATGACCCCACGGTGCATAAGGCTTAGAGAATCTTGGCTGTTCTTATAGTTGTATAGATTTCCTGAAGGAAGGGGGAAAAAAAAAAAACCCAAGCAAAAAACTCGCAGAATAGTGGGAATCATCCAAGATTGATTCATATTAACCTAGAATTTGCAGAAGAAAGTTAAGTAACTGAAGCTTTTAGAGGCTTCAGGTGGTAGAACCTCTAGAGATGGTTTGCAACAAGGGACGGATAGTTCTTAAATCAGACTAATAATTGGGTCAGAAGCCTTAAGGTCAGCTCCAAGAGTAAAAGCAACCTTCAAAGTAAAACATCTGTGCTGCGTGTACTCTGCAAGTAGTGATTCCTAAATGTCATGTGGTTCAAGGGGAATAGGAAGTCTGAGCTTGTGTACATGAGTCTTTCTTGCTCAACTGCTCCAGGAGAGTGGTCCAGAGAAGCAGACACGGAAATGTCTTTGCCCAGGGAGGTAGCTGCTCCTCACTAGGTCTATGCCTCTCTTGCCTTTCTTGCCTGTGTGAAGCATATAACATAACTTGCTGTTTAGGGCTGTTATTTATTTTAATATATTCATTAAATTCAAGTTCATTATGAAAACAATCATGACCTAACTGTTCGCTCTGAAGTTCATGAAGCCCCTTCCCTCATGAGTTTATAAAAAACACATTTGCTAATGGGGGTGTTATACTAACGAGCATTAAATTTGCTAACAGTTTATAAAAAAAAAGAGACCACCTGAGCAGAATTGGCCAAACTAATCCTACAGATGGTGAAAAGTCTCCTTAACTTCCCAAATTAAATTATTAAAGCATAGTATTATTATCAAGATGGTTAAAGTTAGGCAGTGGACTCTTCTTACAACATTGCTTTTAACTGGAACCTTTTTTTTAATTCCAACTTGTACGTCGCCTGTGAAGATGAATGTCACTGCAGAAACACAATGTTTAAAATCAAGCTAATATTTAGAAAAAGGAGGAGAACAGACCTCTCTACTCTGATGCAGAGATTTTCACAAGGAGATAAGTATAGTGTGAGTTGAACAGAAGTGGGAGAATATTTTGAAAGATAATAAATAGATCTAGTGAGAATAGCAGGGGATACTAAATTAGCTCCTTCCTATCACAGGAAGGAGTAGAAGTGATACAGAAGAATCTTAGTGAATTAAGTAAGAATACAGCATGACTCACTGTGTGAAGCTGCTAGATATATTTTTATACCAATAAGCTCAATTGATTTTAAAAATAAAAAACCATGACCCAGCCATGAATATGAATATAAATAATATGTAATGCAGTGTTAAGGAGTGCAGTATCAAAGCAGTGAAGGGAGATCAATGATCATATATCAGTAAACTTGTTTGTCTTGCTTATAGAAATATCTGTCTAAGGATAGACAGAAAATGAAAAGATAATTTCTGCTGCAACTTTTCCAGAGGAAAGAATAGCAAAGGGGAGGAATGATTGGAGGCTAGGAGGGGTTGAAAAAAGTGATTTCAAATTTGTTAGTTTGCGTAATCTGAACTATGGTTGTTCCATGTCAATCCACATGGATGATGTCAATTAAAAACATATTCAAAGAAGAAAGAATCTGTAAGGATTCTGTAAGAGGTTCTTTTAATTAGCGGGAAGGAGGAGTATACTTGAAGCCATATGATAAAGGAAGTTGGAGTAATTTGTAAGAGGACCAGGGAAAGTGTAATCCTAAATTTCACTAGTACTTGAGAAAGAATGAAAGAAATCCTTTTCTAATATAGAGTTTTGAATGAGGAATACATTTAAAAGACTTTAGAGTTCTTTTAGTCTTACTGTAGGTTTTCCAAGATAATGGTGGTATGTCCTGACTTGGTCAGAAAGAAAAACTGCTCTGAATGTGTTCTAATGTAATCAATAGAACAAAATAGGAACAGCTCAAATGTTTCTACTTGCCAGTAGTGTAGTTGGAGTGTTTGCTGAAACTGATTCTTTGTGTATGTCCCAAGCAGAAGTCAGTGCAAGGTCAGAATCCTAGCAGAGTGCACAATTTCACAGAATCACAATGATTTAATTTGGAAGGGACCTCTAGAGCTCATCCAGTCCAACCCCCATGCTCCAGCAGGGACACCCAGAGCACATGGCACAGGATGGCATCCGGGCAAGTTTGGAAGATCTCCAGAGAAGGAGACTCCACAGCCTCTCTGGGCAAGCTGTTCCAGGGCTCTGTCATCCTCTGAGTAAAGAAGTTCTTCCTCACATGGAGATGGACCTGTCTGGGTTTCAATTTGTACATGTTACCCCTTGTCCTGTCAGTGGTCTCCACTGAGAAAAGTTTGGCCCAGTTGTCTTAACCTTTCTTCCTCAGCTATTTATACATGTTGAACAGATCTCGTCTCGGTCTTTTCTTCTCCGGGCTAAACAGGCCCAGCTTGCTTGGTCTTTCCTCATATGATAGATGCTCCAGTCCCTTAATCATCTTCATTATTCTTCACTGGACCCTCTCTAGAAGTTCCATGTCCCTCCTGTACTGAGGAGCCCGGAACTGCACCCAGCACTCCAGGGGTGGCGTCACCAGAACTGAGGAGAGGAGCAGGCTTGCCTCCATGGACCTGCTGGCAATGTTCCTCCTGATGCAGGCCAGGATTCCTGGCCTTTGGCCTTCTCTGCCACGAGGGTGCATTGCTGCTTCATGGTTAACTTGTCAACCAGGACTCTCGGATTCCTCTCTGTGGAGCTGCTTTCCAGCAGGTCAACCCCTAATCTGTACTGGTGTGTGGGGTTATTCCTCCCCAAGTGCAGGACCCTGCACTTTTCCTTGTTGAACCTCATGAGGTTACTCTCTGCCCAACTCTCCAGCCTGTCCAGGTCCCTCTGGATGGCAGCACGACCCTCCAGAGGGTTGGCTACTCCACCTGGTTTGGTATCATTGGTAAACTTGCTCAGGATGCCCTCTGTGCCCTGTCCAAGTCATTGATGAACAAGTTGAACAGCACTGGGCCCAGCACTGACCCCTGCAGGACACTGTTGGCCACAGGCCTCCAGCTAGACTCAGCCTCAGTCCACCTCACTGCCTACTCATCTAACTCACACTTCCTGAGCTTCCCCAGGAGAATGTTATGGGAGACTGTTGAAAGCCTTGCTGAGCCATCCATGGCTCTCCTGTCATCCATCTATCCATCCAGTCACCCTATTGTGTTCTATCAGTTTGGTCAAACACAACTTCCCCTTGGTGAATCCATGCTGACTAATCCTGATCACCTTCTCCTCCTTGATAGGCCTAGAGAGGGTCTCCAGGACAAGCTGCTCCATCACTTTTCCAGGGATAGAGGTGAGGCCTGTAGTTTCCTGGTTCCTCTCACTCACCCTTTTTGAAGATTGGAGTGATGTTAGCTCTCTTCCAGTCCTCCGATCATACCATAGAATGCTTAAGGTTGGAAGGGACCTGTAGAGGTCATCTAGTCCAACCCCCCTGCACACGCAGGGTCTCCTAGAGCATGTGGCACAGGGTGGTGTCCAGGCAGGTTTTGAAAATCTCCAGAGAAGGAGACTCCACCACCTCTCTGGGCAACCTGTTCCAGTGCTCTGTCACCTTCACTGTTAAGAAATTCTTTCTCAAGTTCCTGTGGAACTTCTGGTGCCTCAGTTTATGGCTGTTTCCTCTAGTTCTGTCACTGGCCACCACTGAGGAGAGGCCAGCCCCCTCCTCCTCACTCCCTTTCTTGAGACATTTATATACATTAATCAGGTCCCCTCTCAGTCTTCTCTTCTCCAGGCTGAAGAAGCCAGCTTTCTCAGCCTTTGCTCATAAGGCAGATGTTCCAGGCCCCTAATCGTCTTTGTGGCCCTGTGCTGGACTCTAGCAGCTCCACATCCCTCCTGCACTGGGGAGCCCAGAACTGCACGCAGTACTCGAGGTGTGGCCTCACCAGGGCTGAGTAGAGGGGCAGAATCACCTCCCTTGACCTGCTGGAGACACTCTGCTTAATGCACCCCGGGATCCCATTTGCCTTCTTGGCCACGAGGGCACACTGCTGCCTCATGGTCAATTTGTCATCCACCATGACACCCAGGTCCCTCTCTGCAGGGCGGCTCTCCAGAAGGTTGGTCCCTAGCCTGTAGGCCTGTCTAGGGTTATTCCTCCCCAGGTGCAGGACCCTACACTTGCCCTTGTTGAACTTCATGAGGTTACTTGCTGCCCAGTTGTCCAGTCTGTCCAGGTCCTTCTGGATGGCAGCACAGCCCTCAGGGCTGTCAGCTATTCCTCCCAGTTTGGTATCATCAGCAAACTTGCTGAGGGAGCACTCCATCCCTTCATCCAGGTTGTTAATGAATAAATTGAACAGGACTGGACCGAGGACTGACCCCTGGGGGGCACCACTAACCACAGGCCTCCAGCTGGACTCGGCACCACTGATTATCACTCTCTGAGCTCTGCCATCCAGCCAGTTCCTAATCCACCTCACTGTCCACTCATCTATGCCACTCTTCTGGAGCTTGCCTAGGAGGATGCTGTGAGGGACATTGTCAAAAGCCTTGCTGAAATCCAGATAGATGACATCCACCGCTCTGCCCTCATTTATCCATCTAGTCACCCCATCGTAGAAGGCTATCAGGTTAGTCAAGCATGATCTCCCTTTGGTGAACCCATGCTGGCTACTCCTGAGAACCTTCTTCTCCTCCTTGTGCCTGGAGACAGCAGCCAGGATGAGCTGCTCCATCACCTTCCCAGGGACAGAGGTCAGGCTCACCGGCCTGTAGTTGTCCGGCTCCTCCTTCTTGCCTTTTTTGAAGACTGGGGTGACACTGGCTTTCTTCCAGTCCTTCGGCACCTCCCCCGTTCTCCAGGACCTTTCAAAGATGATGGAGAGCGGCTCGGCTATGACATCTGCCAGCTCACGTAGCACTCTGGGGTGCATCCCATCGGGGCCCATGGGTTTGTGGGTGTTGAGTTTCCTCAGGTGCTCTCTAACCAAATCTTCCTCTACTTGGGGCAAGTCTGCCTCTCTCCAGTCCCTTCTCGTTTCCTTAGGTCTGGGACGCTAAAGGGCTGCTCTTGAGAGTTCTCAGCCTTATCTAGGCTCTTTAATTCTTGGGGTCCAGCATTAGCAGAGAAGACTGAGGCAAAGGCGGCATTTAGTAACTCTGCCTTGTCCATATCCTCCGTTACCAATGCACCCTCCCCATTCAGCAACGGACCAACATTTTCTCTACTCTTCCTCTTGCTGCTGACGTATTCCTGTTATTTTTGATGTCCCTCACTAGTTCTAATTCCAAGCGGGCCTTGGCCTTCCTCGTCACACCCCTGCATTCCCTGACAATGTTCCTATATTGTTCCCACGTGGCCTGGCCCTTCTTCCACCTAATGTATGTTTTCTTCTCATTAAGTTTGCTTAGCAGCTCCTTTCCCATTCACACAGGTCTCTTGCCCCTCTTTCTTGACTTTTTACTGGTTGGGATACACCGATCCTGGGCTTAGAGAAAGTGGCGCTTGAAGATAAGCCAGCTCTCCTGGACACCCTTTCCTTCTAGGACTCTGGCCCAGGGGATTTCTCCAAGGAGCTCCCTGAGGAGGTCAAAGTTGGCTCTCTTGAAGGCCAGGGCTGAAATCCTACTTCTTGCCCAGCTCCCTCCACGCAGGATCGTGAATTCCAACATCTCATGGTCACTACATCCAAGACTGCCCCCGACCGTCATGTTTCCCACTAGACCATCTCTGTTGGTTAGTATCAGGTCTAGCCCCCGCCCTTGTTGGCTCTTCGACCACCTGCATCAGGAAGTTATCCGCAACGCTCTGCAGGAACCTCCTGGACTGTCTGCTCCCAGCTGTGTGATCGGCCCAGCAGACATCAGGGTGGTTAAAGTCCCCCACAAGGACCAGGGCCTGCGATCGCGAGACTTCTTGTAGCTGCCTGTAGAAGGCCTCATCCACCTCCTCATCCTGGTTGGGAGGTCTGTAATAAACTCCCACGACCGTGTCGCCCCTGTTGCCCTGCCCTTTGATCCTCACCCACAGGCTCTCGACTTGCGCTCCACCCTGCCCTACGCCAAGCTCCATACGCTCCAGCTGCTCTCTCACATAAAGAGCAACTCTGCCACCTCGCCTTCCTGGCCTGTCGCTCATGAAGTGCCTAAAGCCCTCCATGGCCACGGCCCAGTCATGAGAGCTGTCCCACCACGTCTCAGTAACCGCAATGAGATCGTGGCCCTGCAATCGCACAAGCATCTCCAGTTCCTCTTGCTTATTCCCCATGCTGCATGCATTTGCATAGAGGCTCCCAACATAGACGCTCCGTTGCATAGAGTTGGGCTCCCAACGTGCCTCGCGTTCTAGCCAGGACAACTGCAACTTGACAGTGTGGGCCTTTAGGAGTCACCATATTCTGCCCTTTAGCCTCTTCAGGCCTGGGGCCTCCTCCACAGGCAATGGTGTTAGGCTGTTGCGAGTGGCACAACGGGCCACCACCCACCTTATCCCTCGCTTCCCTGACGATGCCCCCCTTCCCCCTCGAATCTAGTTTAAAGCCCTCTCGATGAGCCCTGCCAGCTCACAACCCAGGACCCTCTTCCCCCTTTGAGAAAGCTGGATCCCATTAGGTTCCAACATGCCTGGTGTTGTGTAAGTCCTCCTATTTCCAAAAAAGCCAAAGTTGTGGTGCTGACACCAGCCCTGGAGCCACGTGTTGATGGCTTGTATCCTCACGTTCCTTTGTATGTTGCTGGCAGCATCAGGAAGAATGGAGGCATATATAACCTGTGCCCCTGAGTTCCTGATCATCTGCCTTAATTCTTTAAAGTCCCGATACCTCTGCTGCGCTCCACAACCTCTTCAAGATGGTGGAGAGCGGCTCAACAATAACCCCCACCAGTTCCCTCACCACTCTCAACCCCCGTCAGTTCCCTCAGCACTCTTGGGTGCATCCCATCCAGACCCATAGATTTATGGGTGTCTGGTTTGCCTAAATAATCCTTAACCCCTTAGTCCTCCTCAATGAACAGAAAGCCTCTCTCTCAGTTATCTCTCTGGTAGTTCATGGGGACTAGCCTTAGTAGTAAAGAAAGAAACAAAGAAGACCTTTAGAAACTCTTCCTTCTCTGCACCCTCTGCCACCAAAGCACCCCCCTCATTGAGCAGCAGGCCCATGTTTTCCCAGATCTTTCTCTTGCTGCCGATGTATTTGTAGAAGGCCTTCCAGTTGTCCCTGACATCTCGTGTTAACTCTAATTCCAAAAGTGCCTTGGCCTTCCTCATTGCATCCCTACATTCCTTCACAGTGTTCCTATATTGTTCTCATGTGGTCTGGCCCTTCTTCTGCATTACGTATGTGCTCTTTTTAAGTTTTCCCAAGAACTCCTTGCCCATCCACATAAGTTTCCTGCCCCTCTTGCTCTACTTCTTTCTAGTAGAAATAAAATAAAAATGGAAAGTCACAGATTTGCATTTCATTCTTGCGCAGAGGCTGAAATGGGCACAGATTTATTTACTACTTTGAAAAAAAAACCACCCCCAAAAAACCTTTTAAGTATTTTTAATCCAAAGAAACAAAGACAGTACAAACTAAGGACAAAATATGTGAAGCAAATAAAAGATCTTTTTTTCCCTTAATTTAAATTTAGAAAGAACAGCACTAAGTCCATAACATTAACAGTACAGTGAGTGTAGAATTTGTACTGAAGGCTAAACCAGTGCATAAAGTCCAATCATCGCCCAAGTCCCGCATTAAGCATGGGAGTAGTTTGTACTCCCATTTTCAGATTTCTGCCTGGGGCATGTTTCTCGGAAAGGCTCTATGGTAGTTTCCTTTAAAATCTGTCTTTGATTACTAAATAGGTTTTTTGCTTAAAAATGCATCTTTACCTTTAAAGCACAGGAGTGTGACTTTTAAGGTAGTGATAAATGTTCTCCTATACTTCATCTAACACTGCAGATGAGAAGTATGGAAAGCTTTTTACTTTTGAAAGAAGGTGCACAACCAAAGCAAACTTGCATTTGCAAATCCAAGATCTCTTTTTTCTGGTAAATTAAGCATGGCAACTTTTTTTTTTTTTTTTTTTTTTTTTAAGAAGTAGTTCTGGGAGTGGAGCTAAGCAGAAGCGGAGCAGCTATTGCCAGCTAAATTATAGGAGGAATATGCCACTCTTAAGGGAGACACGCAGCAGGGAGAACCACTCACTGCTTAAAACTGTCAGAGAAATTTCATAGAAAACAGGCAAGTCAGGAAATACTGATGCTAGCTGGACAACAAATGTATGACAAGTTGTATGGATACTTACAAGAGATAAGTGCAAAATTTGTTTCTATATGTGCTGTATATACAGATATATTTTGGTTAAGATATTTGCAACTTGTTAATTTTCACATAACTAGAAATTTATTCTTATGGTGTAATGACATGTAAAGTTTTCTGCAGTATTATATCCATTTGATTTAGCAGTACCTGTTACATAAATCCTTCTTAGAGGGTTTATTTTGCTGGGTTTCAGGCCTTCTTTGACTGTTCAGTTTTACTTGTGAAAGGCTAGAACTTCTGTGGGGCTGTTGATCAATGGTAGCTCCTGTCCTAGGCTATAGATAATACCCTCAACTCATCACCTTCTAAGAAACAGGTACTTAGTCTGAGCTCGCAGGGGCGAGACATCCAGGGCGGGGAGGAAGATGGATCCTGATGGGATTATCTGCAAGCGAGACATGGAGTTTTTTGGCTTTGGTACATCCTCTCCAGTGCCTTGTATGCGAACTGAGGCGGAGGCTGATGAGCCTACTGCTGGCCCCCTCTGAATGGCATATAGCAGCCACGTCGTCTTTTTTAGTTTGATTCCATTTTATTTATTAGGGGAATCCATTGGTGGATTTAGGGAGGACCTTCCCCAAGAAATTTTGTAGGCTGAGTTACTTGCCATACACTGGTGTTGGAATTCTAATAATAATTTGTTTATACAAAAATAATCATCTTATACATAACTCAGTGTAGAAGAGATGCATTTTTTTTTTAATTATTAGGAAGAATTGAGAGCCTGAAGACGATATAAAGTTTAAAATATTCCCTTAGAGCTTCACTACAGGGCTGGGACAGCCTGGGTAGGAGGGTGCAGCAGTTTCTGTTTCCCCTTTTTTGCAGTCCTTGGAGCTTCTAAAGCTCTTGTTTTGAAGCTGTGGCTAGAAGTCTGCCTAGCAATGAGGGTATCTTTATTTCGTTACTCTGCTGGTCTAGATCTCGCTAGTATCTTGCTGCAGTGAATTCTAGAGGTTTTCATGGCTTCTGTTTGGGGGGAAAAATAGTACTAGCTATGAAAAATAATAATAAAAATACCAAGTCCAATAGAGCCCCCAATACTCTTCTTTTTCTTTCTCTTTTCCTGAGAATTGAGGTAGGGTGGATACTTCTTGATCTATTTTTTTTTCTTCTCCCTCATTTATTGTTTTGTGTACTTTGATGATTGTTGGTATTTGCTTTTGTCAGGTAAATTTTCCCAGTCCTTTCAGTCACTTCGTCATTCTCACAGCGCATGGTCTTCGGGTGCTTCTGCCCTCGCTCATTTCTGGTCAGCTCGTCTCTGTACTCCGGATGAGGCCGAACTGTTAATGTACAGAGCAAGAAGAATCTTGGCCCTCTGGAAGTTGCTGGGTATTCACTGACATGCAGAGGGTAGGGTTTCTCCTGGTGCTGCCACGTTTTCTACAATATTCCTTATCCCATTTTTTTATATTCAACTTAAAAAATTGTCATCCGAGAATTTAATCTAGAATACTATGGATTCAGCATTCTCCCTTAAATTGCTGGTAATCCTGAGATTAGCAGTGTAGCCCTGCGGGCAGGATTAGTTTCTTCCCCCAAACAGTTTGATGATGAAAAGGATCAAATTTTGCCTTGATTCAGGTTTGCTGTAGAGCCACGTTTCCCGTTCGTTTTGAACAGCTGGAATTGAGGGCACCAGCCCGGACTTTGAAACAATATTATTTATATTCACAGTGACCTTTAGCTGGAAAATCAGCTAAAATACATTACAGAGCATATGAAAACAAAACAAAGCAAAAAAATCTTGCCTCAGTAAATGACATTGTCCATATACTCTGAAGATAGGGCAAAACAAGTCCGTGTTTCTGCCGTATTTGCAGAATCTGTGAACTTCTGTTTCTTCCCCAGAAACATCTCAAATATGTTCAAATTGTTGCCAGCTAATAAATACAATAAATGAAATGTTAATAAATCACCTGCAATTTAGCATGACAATAGCATGGATTGACTACATTGATTAAATTGATTATATTTCATATATTTACAATATGTAGACACAAGCCCAATTTATTTTCTGAAGAGTTCAAAGTAGGTATCGTTGGTTTAAAAAAAAAAAAAAAAGACACGAAACCAAAACAATGGAGTAATGTTTGTGGTTGCTATCTGCAATAATCTAATGCTGACAGAGAGCAGTATTTTATTTAGTAATTAACAGTGTAAAGGGGAGAGAAGCTGTCATGTTGGTTCTTAAGCTGGGGAATGTGATGAAAGATGATATCTGCGATCTCATCCTTTCCACTTGTTTAGGATTGTCAGGATGAGAAATGTCAGCATTATGAAAGCTCAGCTCTGCTCTTGATATGATAAAACCCTTCAAAAGCCAGTCTTTCTCTCCCTCTCCCCCCTCCTTTCTCCCTCTCCCTGCACTTGCTTTTTTATTTATCCTGTTTTGTTAGATGGCAGAAATATAATTCTTTTCTTTCTTCCTATTATAAGCCACCATTTTTGTTTTATTATATGTTTCACAACCCCTAATGCCCCACTGAAAATTACCTTGTTAAATGACAGTGTTTCAAAGCCATGAATCCTTTCCACCATTCCCTCAGAGGTTTGAAACAGTCAACAGACTGTAAAGAATAAATAATAAAAAAGTATTGATTATTTTGATGACTGTGAGATTCAATTAAGTATTAATTTTGCCCTCCAGTGGACCTATCAAGGTATTCAAAAGGGAGGATTCGGCTCAGCTAAATGCGTGCTGAGTGCTTCAGCCTTAAATAGGGAGAAAATGTGTTTACCTACAGTATTTGAAGAGGAGTGCATTGATGCACAGAGTCCAATATTTAAGTGCTGTGCAAATTAAGCCCTGGTGACAGTGACATTGTTTTCAGCGATATGAGTATTGACTAAAGAAGTGCATTTGATGACAGCTTAAACTATTTGTATTGATTAACATTTTCATAGATTATCATGTGTCATATCAAATTCACTTTTCAGACATGAATACATTAAAAAAGCCCATAGGCAAACATCAACCAATGTGACGACGGGACAGAGGGAACATGCTACCCAACCTACTTGCACGCTGGTCACCTGTTCTCGGCATAAGAGCCATTTAGGCATGAACTTTGCAATAAATAGCTGCCAGGAAGCACAACAAGGTCACTTCTCCCTTCCTCCTCCTCAGTTTTTTGCTTTTTTTCTTTTTTTTTTTGACTCCAGCTTCCATGCTGCCATGGTACTCTACCTCTTAGTTTGCAAGAGGAATATTAGAGTGTGCTTGGAAATAATGCCTGACCCCCAAATGTCCTCAATGAGCAGAAGATAAAACAGATCCAAATCGTCAAGAAAAAGCTTAAATATTATCTATAGTAATACTTTGTGGGAATATAATGTCCCAAATGCGAGAGTAATTGCAAACTGTTTGTGTAAGTATCATCTTCCCTGATTTTTTTTCCTTTAAAACAATGGTTTCTGTATATTTTAGTTTAAATGCAGGAATATGTGTGTGTGTGTGTGTGTGTGTGTTGATGGACTTTTCTTTTTTTGGAGCATCGTATCCCAAAGATGAGAATCGTTAGAAATCTGTAGCTCTATTGAATATCTGTGATGGGATAGCTGTTTGTTGCTGAGTATTTTCATTGAAACACTTGAATGGTTAAGAAAAAAGATGTGAATTTGATTTTGTTAATGCCGTACAGCTGAGGATGCCTCTTTAAATCCCTGTGGAGTGCTCGCAGGGGGCTCCTCTTCCGCGGTGCTGGAGCATACAGGAATTTCTCTCCTTACTACGTTAAGGACAGAGCGAGGTGTAAAAGCACGCGCGCACACAAAAAGCACATCCCACAATTAAAGCTGTGCCGGTTGTGTTGCTCTCCGAGAAGTTTTCCTCCAAAGCATCCCTGAATCTCTCACATGCTAGTTGAGCTTTAATAGGGTGGGGAGTAATGGAAAACTCATTGGATCTGTAATAGCTCTTCACTTGACTGCAGCCAGCAATAACAGCGGGAGCAGGCAGAGATAAGAGCGCGAGCGGCTGTGTGCGTGCGCGAGGCAGAGGAGCGCAGCGCGCCGGGGAGCGAGCGCGCACACCGCGGCGGCTGCCACTTTTTTTTTTTTTTCCTCCCCTCACTCCCTTTTTTTTTTTTTTTTTTTTTTCTTCCCCCCTCTTCCCCCTTATCCTAGGATCCAATGATAGCTGGACAAGTCAGTAAGCCCTTGCTGTCACTGCGGAGTGAAATGAATGCAGAGTTGAGAGGTGAGGACAAGGCAGCTACTTCAGACAACGAGCTGAATGAGCCCCTGCTTGCGCCTGTGGAATCAAATGACAGCGAGGACACTCCCAGCAAGCTCTTCGGTAAGTCTGTCTAGGTATTTCATTTCGCTGCTACCATGTTGTCCGGAAGAGCAATCTCCCCCCGATGTGGGTTTTTTTTTTTTTATTTCCCTGTTCACTCAATTTCCTTGTAAGTACCAAGGAGTAGCTTGGAGCGTGCAGGCGTGCGCCCGATTCTAGCTCGCTACCAGCGTGGCGGTGTCGCGTCCTGAAAACTTTTGTCAACAATGAACTTGTTCTCTGCTACTTGCAGACATCCTTTGTTGTTTTCCTTTTTTGTTCTGCCTTTTATTTTTTTTGTGGGGGGGAATCCGTTTTATCTTTTGATCCTTGGTCATTAATGTAAATTAAAAAAAAAGGAAAAAGGAGAAATCTTTAAATATTTCTTGCAATAGTTAGTTAACATCTATTGCCCTGTGTGCTAATCCTGGTGTTTCACGTGCTCGGTGTTTTCTAGAGGTGGACTAAACTGAAGAGTTATTGTTTTATCGGGTAAAGATAAAGCTTGGTGAGGACAGCTAAAACATTCCCATAGGAAACACTCTGTACTGGGTAAACAAAGGCTAGCCAGGGTAGTGCATGGAGATCAAGTGGTTTTAGAAATTAAGTCATAAATAAAATATTTTCTCTAAAGCTTGTGTGAGGAGAAATTAGCTTTTTAGTTTTGAAACAACCTGGCTTACGCCTAATAAAAACGTAACCTTTCATAATCAAAACAGGAGCAGTAACAATCCAACACAGACATCTGTCATTCAAACAGATGACACCCTGTAAGCCAACTCAGGCAACTCTGATCTCTAATCAGAAAAGGGAGCAGAGTTGTTGAGGCGCGTGCTTGAGTGATAGATGTTGATAGATGTCTGAGCTGGAAGAGCGCTATGTGGTACATAGTGACATTTTGGGTTTGGAGCGATTGCTCTCCTCAAGGAGTTCCTTTTAATTATTTCCATTTGAGACCGAGCCCAACAGAAACAGAGCATTTCCTTATTTTGCACGGCCCTATCGATGCAAACCTAAGAGAGGAAAAGACCTTGTGTAAAGGGAAAGCAGCTTTAAGGGCTAGGGGAGAGGGGAGAGATCTTATTTTCTAAGATTCAAGTTTTGATTTCATAATCTGTTAGGAAATCTGTAGCACTGTGCAGATTTCTCTATTCCAGCTGCAAGAGCTGCAAGATCTTTTTAACAAAAGAATTCATGCACTTTTTCTTCAAAATTGTTCCTTTCACTTACTATAAGATAGAGTACAAAATGGTTTTATTAACCAACTTCTATGTAGATATGGGAAAATAATATTCAAATCTTAAAATTTGATTTCTGTGTTACAGTCGTGGCCATTGCTGAATATCATGTCTGTTTTTAAGCACCCCTTTAGTAATCTTTGTTTCCATGGAAAGCATGATTTCCAGTAGCACTTTGAATGTTTAAACAGCATGTAATAATTGTTTTAGTCCATTTCACCCAGAAAAAATGCCTAAAATTCAGAGAGCTGCTACTCTGTTTAGTAGTATAAATATCTTTAACAGTATGTATTCTATTTGATCGAATGTTTAGGGTGCCTCTATTAAATATAGTAGGCTGTGCACAGAGCAAACACAGACTTCTAATTTGACGATACTGAAATGTCTGGTTTTGTTTGTTTTTAGATGAAGCAAATCCTGTAATAAAAGGCAGGATATTTTCTCAGCCATTGTCATTTATTTGCTGTATAGTGATATTGAGATGTATACAGATACTTTCATTGGCATTGCCGTGTGGGATAAAAATTATATGCAATGATATCTTTGCTCCTTCTGGATTGTAAATATAATTTATCTAAAAAGAGAAATGAAAAAGCTGCAAATGAATATTTTGTGCTGTGTGCACTTGAGTCTAAGATGCTTGGTATGCTTGCTAGCCTTTATATATATATATATATACTGCTAAAAAGATGATGCCAAAGTAAACGAAAGTGACCAAAATAGTTTAACTGCCTCAGTATGAACTTATGTGCTGTTTATCTAGGTTTTGTTACAGCTATGGCACATGCTACAGATCTTCTAGCAGCAGCCCTTGCTGGTTAATTTTAGTAACTTTGGGAACACAAAAGACAAGACGGCGAGGCTACCTTGATATATGAAGGGATCAGGCTGATAGAATTTATTCAAAATAAAGATATTCACTCTTCATACTGTGGATACATTCCTGAGGAAAAATTTAGAGCCTTTAAGAGACCGTAATTAAGTGCAGTATTACTGAGAGCTGTGGTGCATAAATCTGAAGTGTTCTTCTGGAGCTGTTTCTCTTTGTTTAGAAGTATTAATAGTGCCCTAGGAATGCGTACTTGAGCCTTAACTTTGCCATTTCTTGAATTGCATTACTTCTGGACTTCTTGGATATATGATAGCACAGAGGTTGACATTTTTTATCTTCTGACTTTCTTTCACGGGGTGAGAGACAAAAACTTTATAATCTCTCCAATATATGTTGGGTAGAAGTTTGATAGAAGTCTGGGCTAGAGGTGGAGGAACAATTTGGAAAGTTAAGGGAAGGAAACGGCCTTGTGGAGCAAAGTGTTTGTGTGGGGGTTTTGTTTAATTTTGCTTTTCTCTACGCTCTTATTTTCACTTTTTTTCTGGGAAAAAAGAAAAAAATAGTGAAAGCCCCATTTGATCGTAGTGAACGCCCAGCGCCTTGTGTTGCCGCCCCGAGCAGTGCTTCGTGAGTGGGGTTTGCGGGTGGATGATCAGGATTGCCTCGCCGGGTGCCCCCGTGTCGGATGGGGGCTCTTTGGCTGCCGTTGCTGGAAGGGCTTCCTACATCCATGATCCGCTCTGCTTTCCTGCACCTACTCCGAAAACACCCTCCTTCCCCCTCCGCAGCTCCCCCGCTTCACTCTTGCGCTGCTTTCTGTAGCAGCAGTGGGCATTTAATGTCTGTTTTGGCAGCAGATAGTGCGATTAGTCATAAAAATGGCACCTTTTCAACAGCGGTCCCTGCTGGAGGGAGCTGCAGGATTACGATTAATTATACTTATTTTTGACTTAGGGAGGCGCGCGGTAAACCTTGGGCTGGTTCCTCTTACGGGTGCTTTGCCATCAGCAGCAGAAGGTGAGCGCGGCGGCTCCTGCGCTCCTGGCAGCACGGACGCGGGCCAGGAGAAGCTCCCCGTGGCTGGAAGCGACTCCCCGCGGGGCCCTGGGCACGGGGCCTGTGGCCGAGGGGCTGCACGTGGGCTCTGCGCTCACCCAGCGGCCGTCGGGGCCCGTGGGCTTCAACAAAGGGTCAATCTGCCGCCGGGGGCTTCCATGTGGACTCCTCGCCCCGGGCGCTGCTCGGCTCCCGTTGGCGATAGCTGCATGCTAAAGCTTTCCGTGTTGGCATCATGTGAAACAGGAGGGGGAGGGAGAAACGTGGCGAGAAGTGCCCTCCGAAGCGGAGACTTTGGGGAAAGGGCTCTCCCTCCGGAATCGCGTTACCTCGGAGGCAGCGTTCTGGTGTGCGGAGTGAGAGCAGCCCGTGCGTTTCTGTGGCAGAAACACTGGTTTTGCTCTGCAGCGTGAGGTGGTTTCGCAGGAGACTGTGCTGTGTTACTTACTCTCAGACATTCTTGTGAGGAGATATCTCCTATTTCAATCATATATTTTGCTCAGAACGGACTAAAAGACAAGGACCTGCGACTCGCTGCTGACATTGCTGGCAGTGTTTCTCTCAGATCACCTTGTCTTGCTTTACACCATGCTTCAAAATAGCAACACGGGGCCAATCCGCACTTCTTAGTAGGGACCTTTTGTTAAGGATGAACAGGAGCTTTGCATGAACAAGCACATTGGGATTTGGTCCTAAATTAATTAATCCCAGTAAGCTTCATAGATGGCATCTTTAAACAAACTTAGAATAAGTTTTCAAGTACTGCTCTGAAAAGGTAAAAACACCCCTCACGTTTTCTTGAGAAAAACACCCCTCACGTTCAACTCTGTAACAGTTGTAACTAATAAGGCTTAAGTTAATGCAGCTGTTGTGTCTAAAATTCTCTGTACAACAAAAACCTCAGGAAGAAAGTGCCTAACCTAAGGCCCTCAAACCCTTGTGGACTCAGATTGATTTCTTGGAGTTGGATCAAATACTTAATGGCTCCTTAATCCAGGTTAATTTGTGACATAATTCGATAATAAACCAAGAGGTGCACTTGCATGTTAGGGTAATTTTACTGAAGGATGAAAGTTATTCTTTCAGAATGAGTATGCCATTTTACACACCAAACCTATCAAAATGGGCAGAGCCATAAGGGTCTAAGGAGGACGCAACCAAACCTCTAATTGTGGGGCAGAAGCGTTCCTTACAGGACGATTGCAGGATGCCAGAAAACTGACTGCAAACCTCTCTCATCGCTGGCAAGATTTCACTCCAGTGACACGAAATCGCAGGTCTCCTGTGCTGGGACCAAAGGCTGTATTTTTATTTGCCCTTCTACCCGTTTTCTGCCTTTTCACAGTGACATGTATGCATGCAGTACTGTGGGGCGTGAGGGCGGTGTGCGTTAAATGTGCCTGTGCACACTTCCGTGAGGAAAGCTTTGATTCCAGGAGCCTGAACGGGACGTGGGACTCCATGTTCCCTCCGGTCAGCAGCGCCCGCGTTTCGGCACGGCGCGCGTCCTCCCGGAGCAGCGTCCGTGCCCATACGGCGCCCAGCTGTGGTGCGGGGGAGACGCTGCTGCTCTAGCTGGGAGCGTTTTGCCCGACAATACGATCCCACCTATCGGCCCTTCAAGAAAACATCCGTTATCTGATTTTTATTTCCTAAATCTGCGTGGCTCTGGTGAGAAGTTATGTCACCGGAGTCACCTCAGGGGCAAAGGATAAAGGACTAACTGGCCTCTTTCCCCTGGGGAGGACACTGGGAGCGGTGGTCATGGCATGTTGGGGTGCGGGAGCTGCCGTCGGAGTCGCTGCCCCCTCACCGGCCTGCAGCCCCACAGCGTGAACACCCCCTTCACCAGTGTTGAGGGTGCTCTCTGCCTTGCTCAAATCCTCGCATTTCAGATTAGCCCATCAGCAACGTCGTGTTAAGTTTTAGTGTTTTCAGTGAGAGCAGGCAGCGTATTTTTGCTCCTGCTTCTTTGTAAGCCTCTGGTGAAAATTTCTGTCCTTACAGGGAACTTTGTGGCCCAAATCCTCTCAGCATTAAAACCAGATCCTTCTTTTAGGCATAGCAAACATTGGAAAGATGTTTAATCTGCACGTTAGGATTCCCTTCTCTTCATGTAATTTTCTTCGGTAAATAAGTGGCAATTTGCACACCGTGGGTGCTTTGTGCTGCCGTTTATCCACGCAGCCTGCAAGGGCTGTAGGCCCAGTGCTGCCGCGGCCCGAGTGTGGGATGCCTTTATTAAAGCAAGTCGCGTGTGGATTAGGAGGGTTGTTTCATTAAGACGGCGGTGTCCCTGAGGAATGCTGCTGGATGACGTGTCTGCAGAGCCAGGCTGTAATCCAGGTTTGTCAATCCAGATTCTAAAATATAGCTCCTGCTATCCTGCTCAAATCACAGATTTTCTAAAAATCTGGAAAATCTGGCTCTATGATGGACTGCTCCTAAAGGGTACATTCAGCAGGAGTATTTTTTTAAGCAGGGACATGACTAGCTCCCCTGGATAATGGTGTTACTGGAGTTCCTTGAGGTGCGGTTCCCCTCAGGTCGGTGCGGGATGCACATGCGCATCAGGAGCAAGTGCCCATTAAAGCCAAGGAAGACATTATGATGATTTCAACACAAAAGACAGTGCAGTTACAGGACAGAAAATCCATCCTCACCTCCCTGCTGTGTGTAGGTATTGCAGGTAGCTCAGACGCTGGTGGTGCTGATGCTAAAACATAAACACAGGCTCTGAACAGGCTGGACTCCGACCACACTGAGCTTCAATGGAAGCAAAATTGGGCTAATGAAGAGCAAATTGTACAGGCCCGCTTGTAAATCTGCCTGCTTTTAAGGAAATAAATCAGGCTCTTATTGCTGTGTCTAAATTGTGACAAAGATAATCTCTTTAAAAAAATAAAAAAAAGCTCTTGAGTGAGGAGAAAATTGTATTCTTAAGAACACAAAAGACAATTCCATTTGGTTTCATGAATTTATAACTACTTCATTTTTTTTTTCTTTTGAATTAAGCTTCTGTGTGGTATCTGTGTTTCTTAAATGAGGCTTGAAGTCTGATTATCTCTGTTTCTGTACAGAGTAACTAACGCTAGAGAAAAAGGGGAAAAAAGACCAAAGTCCTAGCATGTAATTTATATGGCTGGATGACAAATAGTTCACTCTTAATTAGTTAATCTTTCTTCTTCCTGCCTTTGAAGTTATAAAAATAACAGCCACAAACTAACTTGTTTAAAAGCAGCATAAATGGCTGGCTGTTTCAAAGGGGAGCTTGCTGGCTACCAGACAGTAAACAGGTAATTTGTGGAAGAACTGTTACTTTCTTTGATTGAGATCCTTGCTGGTTTGTGTTTTGAGATTAATAATAGATCAGACACTTGCACATTAAAAAGGAAGCAAACGTAAGAAGGAGAAGGAAAGAGAATTGGATGTTTTATTGGACTTCACATGATTAAGCAGGTTTGCCACAGAAATATGCAAGGTAGGCAGGCAGAGGAGCACTTGTATTTGCCCAAATGTGCACATGGCACCACTTAACACCTCTCTCTATTTCCGTATGCTAAGCAAAGAGACAGCAAGTCCTCACACCAAGCTGGCATCCTGTCAGGGGGGCAATCTGTATAAAGTTTCCTGCTGTCAGGTTAATAAATTTTTTAAAAATATCCAAAGGCAGAGGTAGCTGTAGGAAGCTCATAGTAACAGTTGCCATTCTCCTGTGGATCATTTTTCTCTTTAATATCCTATGTAGTGCTTGGTTTTTCTTGTTGTGTTGTCTACCTAGGTTTTGTTCTTTCTGACACTTGTGGGTTCTTTGTTTTAATTCTGTTTCTTTGGTAAGCTATTTCTTCGGTTATGTCCATCACTTGTGATTCTTTTCTTTGGGAGACATGGTCAGAGGATGGAAAGATCAGCTTTTTTAGTGTATTCACTGTAATGTTTTTTCCACTAAGGTTTATTTTCCTGCACAGTTTGCTAGTACTATTAGTACTAATGTTATCGTTAGAACTAGCAAAAAATGTTATTTTGCTACTTCCAAAAGTAACTTGTGATAAGCTCAGCGGTAGAAGTTACATTAAAATGACAACTAAATCATAAAATTCATGATGAGCAAAGGCAAAAGCAGAATAAAATTGTATTTGTCGTAATTTGTAGGCTTCAATGGGAGTGTTATTTTGTATAAGGAATGGTTGATATTTTTTTAACCAAGTTTCATTTTTCTTTTTTTCCACTGTATAAAAATCAAAATCAATATCGGTATGAAACAAAGGGAGATTTGTATTGTGACATCTCCTGCTTTACGTTGTGATACAGCTTTGCTGCCCACAGAAGCAGGACTGAGCCGTTTTACTTTGAAAGCAGAGGTCATCTAGAGAAGAATAGTGCGGCCTCCAGTGTGGCTAAATAAAACCTGCTGTTTTCACAGCCTGAAATTCGGATTGTTTTGTTGATATTCCAAAGATATCCCCGTCTTTCCCATTCCACTCCAAAAGGTTTTTGTTTAATGCTAAGCTAGTGCTTGTCTGTTCCTAAAAGTAGTTTGGATTTTTCTGTTTTTACTTTAGAACACACAGGAAGAGTGTTGGGGGAGTCAGGGCTTTGTTCTGTTTTTATCATATGTCCTTTCCTCTCTGAAAGGCAAACCATCATTTTAGTTTCTGAACAATTTGAAATTGTATTAAGGAATATGGTGCACTTCAGAAAAGAGCAATCATCAAATACTACCTGAAAGAGAGGACAAAGGTAAAAGTCTAAAATAGATAGATCAGTCAGTATGTCTAGAATATACTGTAAATAATTTTTAGGATTGTGATTTATTATTGTATTCAAATAATTTCGTTAGGCTAATTCTTTGAGAACTTCTGAGAGGTTAATAGAGGCTAACAGTAGCTTTTGAAAATACTTGTGTACCTTAACTCTGGTGGTAGCTCTATGGTTTGATGGCCTTCAGGGGCTCTATTAGTGCATTTGCATTTTCTTGCTCAGTCTCTTATCTCATTTAGACCTACTTCTGCTTTGTGAGATCTTGGCTTTAAGATGTCAAGTAAAGCATCACGAGCAGCCACCATCTCCAGCAGAAGATGAAGGAAGTGCTTTCCAAGGAAGCAGAAGCGTCGCGGCTCTTGCAGCAAAACACCAAGACTGGTGAAGTCCAGGTTCAACCCAAACAATTTCAGCAGCTTTCCCTTTCTGCTGCTCTTTGTTGCCCACCTCTTTGAGCTCTTCATTTTCTTCCTACACCGTGTTTGCGAGCGCACACCTATCTGCAAGCGCACATAGTTGTGCACGGGCAGCTGCCACACGGCTCTGCCCAAGCTCGTTTTACCTTCGTGCTCTCCAAAGTGTTTCATGTTGCCATGTTTTTGTTTAAAGTGGATTTTGTTACTTGAAGAGGATGACCCAAAACCTGTGTTTAAGAAGGAGAATCTGTTTTTTAGTAAATATACCTTAAGGCATATTTTAATGTATTATGCTAGTAGACATGTGCAATTATTCTATGAGATTGCATAGTATTAATTGGAGAGGAAGAAAGATTATTTGGATTTGGCATAATCTCTTAAGCAAATACAGTTTGGTGCAATTATATTTTATTTTGCATATTATTAGCGTTTATTCACGTGGTGGAGAGAGGTCACGTTTGCTCAGGAATTTGAGTAATCTCCTTGCTCAGATTCTGAAAGGTCTCTTCTGTCCAGTCATTGTGTGTACGTAGAAGCCCAAGTTCCTCAATGGGGCACTTATATATTAGTATATCTATACCAATTCAAAGTCTCTACCTAGCTGATGTGCTCAATGGGATATAGAGCCTTGTGTTTTTAACTTAAAAAGAGACACGTGTGCTGAGAGGTGCGGGGAAACTGCTTTATAGTTAGGCCATGCGCTTCTCTAACAAAAGAGGAATTATTTTGCCGATGTTGTGTTGTTGTGGATTTCTCCTGTGCTGTGCAAGCATGTTTATGTTTGGCAAAGCTTTTGATTCAACACAGAGAGATGCCAAAGGAACAACTTCTGACCTGTTCTGGGGCAGCAATAGCTTGGCATTGTCAAAAATTACATAAATCTTTTGTAAGTAGAGAAAATTTTTAGAGCGTGTTTATGGAATAGGGAGAGCATGCTATCGTGATGATAAGGTTTTTAAGAATAATAAAGGATGATAAAAAGTAATTATTACTAAAAGAAAAATATGACTAGAAATAGGAACAGGGTAGGGGGAAAAAAAGATGGATATATAGTATCTCAGAGGTGATTGTAAATGTAGAAGCCTGGTATTTCTCCTCCTTTCTTATACTTCCTCGCCTCATATCATAAATATTTGGGACTGCAAGCTACAAATCTTTCCAAAGAGAAATGAAATTTACAACTGGGAAAAAATAAAAATATTTAATGTTTTGAATGTTTTTTTCCCTACTAATTGAAAATACTTTATTCTCATAAGCACAAGTTTAATTGTAAAATCATGTAAGAAAATCACTTGTGTAAGTGTGAGCTCTTTTTTTAGGATTTAGGATTTTTATTTTTCCTTTTTGCATTTGCCCTTCCCTCTGGTGTGAAGGAAAGTGCAGAGGAAACTCTGTGTGGCTGCATCGCTGTGATTTAACACTTTGCCTTCGGAGCCGCCTTGTTTTAACCACGCGGACACAGCGCAGCGACCCCTCATAGCAGTGGCCGACCAAAATAAAATAAAAATAAAGCTTTCAATCGTCGTGCACTCCCGCTGCCCCCAGCCCCGTCTCCGTCCCTCATGAGGTGGTGGATGAGGGCAGGAGCTGCTGGTGCGGAGGCTTCTCTGGGTGAGATGCTCCATGCAGGGGACGGCTGGTGGCTCTAGACCCTAAGGGCCTGAGCTCAGGACTGAGGCTGCTGTGTCGCAGCCTCCTTGTTTGAGCAGGAGGATCCCCAGGGTCTTTTGGGCCAAATTTCACGTATTTCCAAAGTGATCTCACACAGGTCCCGATGCGGAGCCGTTGCTCCTTGCGGCTGGGGCCCGGCCTGGCGCCCCCCAGGATGGGGCTGGAGGCAGCGCTTGGTTTTATGCTCTCCCTGCCTGCAAAGGAGGAGTAAAATGTTCCTGCTGGGCGGTAGGGGCCTAGTCGGGGGCTTTCTTACGGTGATTAAAATGATATAAAGTCTCTAGAGTCTGTTGAGGTGTTTTATTCATTTGTTTTTAATAACTTACTCTTCTGCTTTTGTCTTCTTTCCCTGGATTCATAAAACTGCTGCAGTTTGACACAGGTTAAAACCATAAAGAAAGAAAAGGAGAAGAAATCAGGTTGCCTAAAAGACAGCTTACTGCTGACTGTTTTATTTTGTTTATATCTGATATTTCTTATGGTATTCAGATGGTTGTAATAGACTAGCAGGAGCGCTGCCTGTCTTGTCATCTGTAGTGTATCAATACGTTTTTATAATGATACAATAACCTGAACCCTGTAACAGTTTATGATCCATTTGAGAATTCTTATGGATTCGCGGAGTGACGGAGACCTGAAAAAAGAACTTGACTGCTTTTGCAGAACTGGTTCTGTGACAGGCAAAACTAGCGCGCCTGTGATTTAGTTGCTAAGGAATCATATTGATCTGATTCATCATTAAACTTTTAAGTTTTTTTTTTAAAAATAGTCAAGCTGGGTAAAAAGGGGAAAAAACAGCGGTGTGGTTGTGAGGGTCTGCGATGCAGGTAAACTGTGCCATGCCACTACTGGTATTGATTTGTTATGATTAATAAATATGATTTTATGCATTAGCCTTGTACTGTAGCTGTAACAGTGCTTTTCTTAGAGCAGAAGAAAATTGCTTCTTGCTCTTTATTTTTCATTGACGATTTTTAGTCAATGATAAATAAAGAACTTGAGCAGCAGTCTGAATGCAGGAAAGACGAGACTTTCAAGCAGAAACTGCAGGACGTAGCAGGAACGAATAGCCCCGTAGCAAAACGCACACTTGCAGCCATCTTAACATTTGTAATGGTGCTAATTTCCTACTGCTCTTTAAAATATGCTTCCACATGAGCTCTCAAAAACCATAAAAGCCTGGCATGTAAAGTAAATTGTTTGTCACTTGCTGACGACCTGCCTTATTTATTGTCAGGAGAAATGGACATTAGTTGGAAAAGCAGTTGTTAAAGGCCAAACAATTTTTAAAGATGGCAAAGATGTGCAAGGGCTTTCCTTTTTCTAACAATGAGCCACCCCTTCAGACATCAAAAGACAAGATAATAAGACACTTCAAGCACAATTCAAGATTATATTCAACATCTAAAGGCTCATCTCTTGTCAGTTTGCATTTACTCTCCCAGGGATGTGATGCTTCTATCATCATTCTGTCAAGAGGAGTCTGGCAGAAGCGATGAGGGCCCCTCATTTCACACACTTAGTGTTTTTTATCAAATAGCCCACGCTCATTCCGATTCAGCCAAAATGGAGGGATAATTTGAAGAAGGTCATGCACAAGTACAAAAATCTTGTGCTGATTTGAGTGATTAGAAGGCATTAAAATTGCACGTTTATGTTGTTTCCTGAGATGTTTTGTCAGTTTATTTAGTAATGCACTATTGAAACATTAGAAAGTGGGATTTTTAAAGCAAAGAGGGAGGTTGCTTAAAACAACACGTGAGCTCCTATTTAGCAAATATTTTGAGCGGGGTGCTAGTTTAAATGGTGGTGTTTTAATACCACCACCAGTGAAAATGTATTAACCTCCCCTTTTCCCTGTAAGACGAGGAGTTGTTAAAGAGCTCCAAAGGTGGAATCTTGGCCTGCTTGGGCTCATTAAGACTTCACTTGCTGGTGGTTTTTATCCTCTGAAGTCTTGTTGGAGTCGCAGTTTAGGAGGCTGAATTCAACATAATATTAACATGAGAGAAGCATTTTAAAAGCATATTTAGGCATACCTGAGTGCAGATAAGAATATTGCAATGGCAGTATGGTTCCTAAAGATGTTATCGTTTAAAACACGTGCGAGATCTTTGTTTTGGTGCAGGGATATTTTACGCCCTATTTCAGTCCCATTCATTTGTGTGTGGGTAGTTTAGATTTATGTTGTGGACTGTGCTCCCCGGGAAATGGGAGCTGCGAGAGTATTCCTCACCTGAGGATCTGTCTCCAGCATTTCCTCTTCTTTTCACTCTGTGAACTCACCATGTGAGATCTGGTGTGTAATTCATGATGATTTTTCTCAGTCAACTGTGTGGGAAATGAGGGTTATTTTCTGTTCTGGAGAGTGGCAGAGAACAGGGTATGTGACATGAACACTTCAGCTCTTCTACTGCTTGTCATTGTCATCAAGCTCAGGTTAGTGGCAAAAGTACTAATTACTAGAGATGGCATTTGAAAGTAATTCTACAAGTCCTCTAAAATAATTTGATGTGCATTGGATATATTTTCACATATACTAAATAAAACCTGCGGATTACCAAGAACAGTAGAAAAAAGAAACGAAACAAAAGCAAACCACCTATGTGGCTTGGCAGACTATAGCCAGAATCCCCATTGAAACTGGTGGGCTAAAAGCTGTGTTTATTTTTATACCTGCTGCCTCAGTAAATTCCATGCAGATCCCCCAAAGATATACGAGGGCAGGATGTAGCTCTTTATCTGTGGCCTAAGTAAATTCCTGAGAAGGCTGTTGAAGCTGCTGAAAATCTGCTGCTGCTTTGACTGTTTGGGCTCTCAGCTTTTCAGACAAGCAAGCAACACTGGTGCTTGAGCAAGCTTTTCCTAGCATCTCGATGGGATGCCATGAATGAAACTTCTCTGCGAATTTCTTTTGTGGTATGTGTTACATTTGTGTCAGCAGCATTTTACCCCTCCTTGTTTTGATATTACACAGTCGTTTTGCTAACAAGGAATGTGAGCAGCTGACAGAGAAAGGCGGAGAAAGGTGGGGTGGAGAAAAACCATCTTCCTCACTTGTGGGTTCTCTGGTTTAAGTAGCAGAAGTGTAAGGACTACTTTCTACTGTCAGTATATCTTGTGCCTGAGACAAGCTCTGGCTTACAAACCATGCCTCTTGTTAGAGAAGGGGCCAAACATCTTCATATCCTATGGAAGCCAATGGGATGTGAGGGTGTTTAACCCCTCTTAGAGGGGAGCCAGTGTTCAGGGAGTCAGCTGGAGCTGTTCTGAATTTTGAATCAGGAATTTATCTGTTTTGATAGGAAAGAAATGTGCGGGAATGTGCATTTGGTCTTACAGAAAAATGCTGCTCTGTGGTTTGCCTTTACACAATACTGGGAAAAAGAGGGTAACCTGCAATCACAGTGTATTCCAAGGGTTTTCACGAGACAAGAAACCTCGAGGGAAGTAGGAAGCTGTGAACAAATTGTCAAAAAGACAGATGGAATCACTAACTGACCTGCTGGTAAGGTACACTAACAGCTTCTACTCCAGTGGTACAGTATTTGCACTGCGGTACGTGAAGAGTGACTTCTCCAAGGAATTTGCTCTCCTACACATGTAAATGCCTCTGTGTATGTAATATATCAATGTAGTGTGCAGTATTTCTAGAGAACTTGTAAGAAGTGAGTGTGTGTGTATTAAAACAACTGCAGATGTTTAACCTTCTAGGCTGTTATGTCCAGAATGAACAGCAGTTTTTGTTCACTGAGAAGACTTCACTGCTTTATTCGTATGCCTGATCTATATTCAGGATTTTGGCCCCTTCCTGCTGAATTATTCTGGAGGAGAACTCCCTGCTGCAGGAAGAGCCATAAATAGGATTCTGTGTACATCCCTGTGGCTCTGCTCCACAGTGTCCCCTAGAAAACTAGCATCTTGGAGCACTTGAGGAGAGAGGCTGACGGGTCCTGTGCAGGATGTTTGTGATCAAAATGTGAAGGAGAGGCTAAGAGTGAAGGGCAGATATGACCAAAGGCAACCGGAATGTAGGTAGGCCAGATCCGTAGGGCTACAGCAAATGATATCTGCCCAAGGTCTTTATTTATTTGTTTGTTGTTTTTGTTTGATTGATTGATTGTTTGAATAGTACAGGATGTACTTGGTAAGTTTAACCAGATTCATGGGCCTACTCAGGCCTGTTTTACTATGACCTCTTTCCAAAGAAGTGTGCAGGCTTCTGCCTGGCTCATTATTTTGGTCAAACTGCTCTCCCTCGTCCTCCTGTTCATCAAGACCAGATGCAGAAACACGGCAGCACGTGGGGCAGGAGGAGAGCGCTGCTTGCTGAGCTCCATCCCCTCCGTGTCAGTGCAGCCGTGCTTGAGCCCGTCCTACTTTGCATGTAGCTCTTTCCTGCCCAAATCATTCCCTCCCGTGTTGCTCCAGGAGGCTCCTTCCCATGAAGAAGTGTCAGTGTGTGGAAAACAAACATGTTACTGCCACGCGCAGCAGGAACAGGTACCGTTCGAGGCCTCAAACCCTCTCTGCTCGCAGAGCGCACGCTGTGAGAGTCAGTGACACGCACACAGGGAAGCCAGGACAGCTGCTCGGAGCCGAAAACAAGCCCGGCATTCCCACGTTCGGCAGCTACTCTCTTATTCCCCAAGTATTCAGAGTGTGGAACGGCTGTGCAGTCCGTTAGAAACACTCACAGTGGGACCTAGGAAATGAAAATGAATTCCCATATATGAAGTTGGAGGAAAACGCTGCTTAACACATTATGGATGTGCTCTATGTTTCTACCTGTCCTTATACTAGTAATAGGAATAGGTGGTAGCTTTTGCTGAAGTAATTACATTGATCTGTTCTGTGCTGCGCCCCAGCTGCTGTTTCGACCACTCTCTAAGCTGTTCTGGGAAGAATTACCTGGTACTCTTGAGAGGGAATCGTGTTGTAGAAAGCACCTGTGTGAAGGTGAGAGGAGGACTTCACAGCTGGTGTGCGTCAGCATGGTGTTTCTCAAGCATATGTATTTGTAAATAAGCAGTTCTGATGATTTTAGAATGAACTTGATAAAGGTGGAGTGGCTAATTTGAACACTGGTGCATTTTCAGGGTGTATAAAAGCCCCCAAAGCCTGTGTGAGTACATGAACAGCCTAGTAGGAGCGTGCGCTCAAGTAAAGTAAGTGCAGGTCTAAGTTTGTGCACAATGATGCTTGGGGTAATTCCGTGTGCCTGCTGGATGGGTGCTCACATGAGTTGCCTGTGCATTGTTTTCATGGGCAAGTGGAGGTGAATAAGCACGCACAAATGTGTTTCTGAAGATACAATTCAACCTTTTTGTGTTTCCAGTCAGCTGTTTCTCTTTTTAAAGTGTTTCTCTCACTGTGGCGTCTCCTCTCGGAAAATTCTTGCCCCATAAGCAGCTCATTAAATCATTGATAAGATGCTGCAGTTCAAACCCCAGATATCACACAATATCCCTGACAAGCAAGGTGTGCATGTGCACACAAACACATTCATGTACACGCACGTCTGCATACATTTGCACTTGTCCCATGTTGTGAATGCTTTGGGGGGTTTTCTCTTGAAGTGGAACTGCTTGCTGGCCTAGTAGAACTGCTGAAATTATTGAACTCGCTTTTTAGTAGTAGAACTCATGTCTGTGAAATCAAATTTTGTAATTTTAAATCATTACTGCAGTTCTTAAGTGTCTTTCACTCTGGCCGCTGAAAGCGTTTTCACTAGCTGTTCCCTCAGAGACAGGAAGGACGCACAGTAACAATTTTTAAAGTACAAGGAGGATGCCAAGCATTTGGAGATAGTCTTGCCTATCTCTCTGTTGATGTTGATCCATAAAAGCCAGATTTTGGGACCGCTTATCCAGATTTTAAGCTATATATCACCAAGATTAAGGGGTAAAGAACTATTTCATTTCACTAAAGCAACTTACAGCTCAAAATGTGCTGATAGCCCAGACTGAGTGTTGGTACTGAGTTAGGAACCGCAACAGGCATGGAAGGGGGCTGTTCTTCCCTGTGTTTTGAAAAACACAAGTACTTCTGGGAGATGGGAAAGATGCTTTTTGGTGATAGCTGGCAAGTTCAGTGTGATAGTGTCCATAGGGTCCAAGTGTGTAGCCTGGCCCAGAAGTTACTTCGGAAAGGACTTTTCCTCCTTAAATGGACCATGTATGTGCTGCAAGGGAGCAGAGTGAAGCTCAGCGGATGTGAGTGACATGGTGCAGCTTCAAAAATCAGTCTATAGGAGGGACAGGCTCTATAAGAGGGAAAAGCAGTGCGACACCACTGACCAATCAAAGCGAAGCCTGTTTAAATAACAGCTTCCCTGATTGTTTTTTAATTTTAGGGACTTCGGCAGCAGGAAGGAAGGGTTAACTTTGGTGAGGGAAAAGTGTGAAAGTTCAGAGACCCTGTCAGTGCAGCTCAAGTGCCAGCTAATACCAGTTAACGGAGGTTGCCATATATTTAATGTAGATACCTCTGAAGTCAGTTGTAGAGATGTTTTTTTAGTATGGTCGTTATATTCTTTTATTTGCAAAAGGTTGTGCATATAGAAACAGCTGTGTAGAGACAGAGGCTGGCTGTTTGTCAGTCTTTCCGAAAGTTGATTTGGTGTGGCTACCTGGCATGTCATAAAACATAGAGCACATTGGTAGATCTGTTAAAACACTGCAAACGTGCTCAGCAGCCTTTTTTTTATTCACATGCTGTGTAGGGGTTATGAAATGACTCTCCGATCGTTCCAGCCCAGCCTGGCATTTCTTAAGGGGAATTGTTATGCAAGTGCGGATAAAAGCCCAATCAGTTTGTTTAATGAGAGATGACGAATGATAATGTAATTGTATGCAACTGTACCTTCCTCATGGAGGATAATACTTTGAATGTAGCTCTTCTAAAGCAGCCAATAGTCGTCTAGGAATACCTTTCCGTGGGGTGTTTTGTTGGATTTTTAAGGAGTGTTTAACGAGTGTGACAAACTCTAACTCCTGCCTTTGTTGCATGTTTTAGTTTCAAGAAGTGTTGCAGTGAGTATGAATTGTGCTCGTTTGCTCTGTTATGTTTTTCTCTGATGCAATTTTAATTAAAAGCATACTCATGAATGGTCCTGAAGATTCCTGCACCAGACCATGTAATGGAGACAGGTGGCCTGTGGATTTACAGAGGAGAATTTTGCCCTAAGGATGTGATAAGGTTTCAAGAGAAGTTAAGACAGGCTTGCCTACAAAGGTGGCATTTATAATAGCTCCAGTGCAGCACTGCGTGCAGGCAACCAGGCCTCACAGTGGGGAGGAAGTGGCTGAGCTGGGCACCACTTGATGCCTTCTCCTGCTAGGATGGGAGGGCAAGAGGTGCAAGCTCGCTGGATGAAACCCACGCAAGGGCTTCGCAGGACTGAAGACAATGCAGCTCGTAACGCCCCGTCACTATACAACTGTACACGTGTTTACTGCTTTGGCTGTTAGTCTGTTCTTCAGGATGTGCCCCTTCTGTGCGGTGAAGTTCCTCTTCCTTTTTCACTCATCTGTTTGCATAGGACAGAACTATATCCTGCTGTCTGAAGACTATTCATACTCTTTCAGTAAAGCTCATATGGATCTGGCCCCGATTCTTATAATATGAGAGCTAATTTCTATCTAACCTCATCAAGCTCACCGACCTCAGTGAGTGTAACAGGCTGAAGTGGAAACGTGTTATGCCAGCTGAACACAGAGCTACCCATAGTGCAGTGCAGGAAAGACTTTTCTACTTTGGGATTATGTTTTTATCTCAGATGCAGCACAGCAATATAAAACCCATAAAACCATTTATTTTTTATAATCATGTATTGCTGTAAGTCACAGTTTTAGCTGACATTCCCCACTTTTTATTGACCTGTTTTGTGAGATTTTGTAAACTAGCTAATAAACCTTTGCTCTTGCTACTGTTAAGTGTAATACAGTACATAACATTCAGCTGAAATAAAAAGTATGGTTTAGATAATTAAAAATTGTTCCAAGTGTCTTGACAATAAACCATTTGATATTTGATCACAAATATACTTCTGTGTTGCATCCTACTCAGTACAGGGCACACTCCTTGATTCATCTGTGACATCCCTCTCTGAAACATATATTTTTCTGAGTCTGGGTTTAATTTATATGCCTCAGGCAGTGTAGTTTTCACTTCCCCATGATGGAGAAGTAGCACATGCTGTAGCAATGCCTTGGCCTTCATTTTGGAGGTGCTTTGGAGAAGTACTAAGTGCAGTAGATGCAGGAATTCTGCTCATTTATTCTCTTCAGAGAGTAAGACTGCAGTTAGGACCTGAGACACTGCCCTGGTGGGCTTTGTGAGCTTCTGATGGTCAAGGCCTGTCAAGGTCATGGTGTGGTGTTCTATCCAGGGCAGACGTGTAAGCAACGTTCTCCCTGCCAGGTGATTCTTTAGCTGAGAAGAGCTTCTGTTGTGGGACGAATAGCCTAGTGTTTGAAAGAGCATTGCTGAAGGGAAGCGCAGCGAAGGGAAAAGATGGCCATGGCAGTGGGAAGGGAGCTGGAGGACCACAGTGAGATACAGCTTTCTGTGCAGCAGTGGGATGAACTACAGGCTTCCTGCTGGAATAGTCAGGTTAGCTGCAGTGGAGATCTAGGGGCCGCCAAGGAGGCAGGGCTGGAGGCAGATACACCTGCAGTGCAGCCCCTGCTCTGAGCTTGAATGCAGCGCCCAGAGCCCGCAGTGGGGCTGTGAGTGAGGCTGTCAGGACCCTGACACCCCTGCTCTTGCTGGCAGCGAGGCCTCAGGTGTGAAGTTGCTTTGTGATTCCACGGTAGCACCTTAATGTGAAGCTGGTAGCAAAGCTTCCCTGGCATGGGAAGGCAAGACGTTGATGGGCCGGGACTGCTGCTCTGCTCGGGCTGGTGCTGCTCATTCACCCTGTTCCAGAAAGTTACTCCAGGTGAGGGACAATGTTATTTCCACAAGCTGTGTGGCCTAGATTTAGGAATCTCTGTTAACTTCTCCATTCCAGTTAATTCTATGAAGGTTGATGTGTGAAGAGGCTTTTTTTGTTTGTTTTCTTGCTTTTGTTCTTACAACCTAAAGCTGCAAAGTAAGTTTTCTTCTCAGTTGCTTAGTGTGCAACCTTTTCCTTCCTCAGCCCTATGCCTCTATGAAGAGAGCTTGCACAATCTTCACTGTGTGCAAATTATATCTTCAATATATAACTTGCAAATTCAAGACTAACTCTCCCAGAATCTGTGCTGTTGCTAATTGTTGTGGATGACAATGCTGCTGATCATTATTTCTTCTTATGTGAACTAAAACCAATTCATGCATTCCTGTTTTGTTGTCTTTTAACAGCCTAGTTAGGAAAGCCTGTTCCGTTTGTAAGTACTTAGTTAGCTAGAGCTCTGGTGATAACTGGCTGTGGTGAGTTAGTAGTGACTGTCAAAGGACTGAATTTTCTGCCTGAGGAATATTAATGTGAAGTACTCATGCATAGGAAAAGAAGTTAGCTGGAATTTACATAATACTTCCTGCACCTGCTTGAATGAACTGTTAGATTATTGTACAGGGCTGACTCAGTGCAAATGCTTCAGCTTCTGCCATTCTCAGTGGATTAGTAAAAATAATTGTGTGGTTTGACTGAGGAATTTATATTGTGTTTGAGAGTCTTTGAGCAAACACTAGAGTGAAAAATAGATTACGGGCCTGGCGAGCTGTGCACTGGGGGAACTGTGAACTTAAAGCAGAGCTACATCTTAAGGAGTTGTTTTGTTTTACTACTTGTGAAACACCTCCTATTTTAATCAATTGTGAATGAATAACATCTGTGGTCTAAATTGATCAGGGAGGTTTATTAAACTGTAACTATCATGCAGTATTTACAGATGAATAAGGAAAATCATTACAGTTTTTAGGAGCAAAGTTAATCTAGATCTGTGAGGACATGTCAAAGTCCAACTTCAATCCTGAATATTAGGTTTTTAAGAGGAGCATATTATTTTTCTTGTGCGTATTTTTAGGTAGCTCCTCAGACTTTGCAACAAGAGAGAGAAAAAGTTGCATTTATTTTTTAAGATGGAAACATTTTAGTTTGCTAAACTACTCAGCTGCTTATCTCTCTGGGCTTGTCCCTGTTTAAGAATGCAGTAGTTAGTGATATTGTTGATGTTGACTGGTAGATTCCCACAGCTGCACTAACTGTAAGGGGAGTTGAAACAGAGTAGCTATAACCTGCACACCTGAGGGTCATATGGAAGAGAGAACAGAATTAGATGGTAATACACTCAATGTACTCTAGGCTTCTCATGTTTAAAAAAGTAAAAAAAAAAGTCTTGTACAGCTTAGAGATTGAAATCAAGTACTCTGAAGAAGGTAACAGGGAAAGCAGACTTACGGTTGGATGTGCAACCTTAAACTTACCAGGTGAGGTTATGCCATAAAATATAGGATGATGATGATGATGATGATGATGATTATTATTATTATTATTATTATTATTATTATTGTAAGCACTTAGGATTTTAAAACAATTCACTGTACTGGAATTAGGTTTTAGTTTGCTTGGTGCTTTCATTCCAGTTTGACCTGGCCTGGAACCAGGCCAGGTGTCAGTATTTATTAGTATTTTAGATTTTAATAATGTGATCTTTTCCTCTTTGAAAGGAATTTCATTTCTAAATTCTGAAAATTTCTCTTTTTTTTTTATTAAAAAAAAAAGTGTGGGACCGAGCCTCAGCACATCATTGACTATCATTTTACTCATAGATGTCGGTCCTCAAATGGCCAAGAAAGCTAGTAAAAGTTTTGACCTTGTTTTTGTTAAATAAATGCCAAATGTAATTACTCTTCTTACTTGTATCAGGCTTGACAAATAATCCTCCTGGCATTACATCTTATTAAAACAGAGTTAAAGTAGTTCGGGCAACTCTGGTAAATACCACAAACATTCTGGAGTGCAGATGGTCTAGAGGAGTGTCTGGAGTGGTCTGCTCTGACTCAGTGGATTATGAATATTTATTTTTCTGTGAAGATAGTGAACTTGGTGCTTTGAGATGTCGATCAGGATTGATCATGGGTTTATCAGTCATCTGTGGTTTTAATTCTGGTTCTTGCTCTTATGACTGCATGAACTGATCACTTAAAGGCAATTCTCCAGCACTGAAGTAATTGATTTTTATTTTTTTGCCTAGTGCAGTAGAAACGTGTTTGGGCCATCTATTTTTAAGATGATATCAACTTGTAATTATGAAACTGAAGTACTGTAGTGTACGGTTTACATTTGGTTTAAAGTCTGAAAAAAGAACAGCATTTTTTTTCAGATTTTTCAGTGGGCAAGTTATCTCACTAAGCAAGTGTGGTCAATAGCAGGATAGTCCTTTGAAGCAGTGGAAACAGGAGTTAGAAATGTTGATTTCTGAACCTCTGTTCAGACTCTAAAAATCACCCAGAATTCAAGGCAGCAGAAGTGGGAGAGCTGTATAAACAGATAACTCATTCCACTGAACCCATCCTACTCAGGTGCCCGCCGTGGGTCGCTTCCAGGACTGGGAATGTGTTTTGTTTAGATGTGCTTTGTGTGGGATGCTGCTTGCATGCCTGAGGAAGATCCTTTTTGTCCCGTTCTGTTGCTGGGCCTGGGGAATGCCGGCAGTCCTTGACCATGAGGACTGGACTCAGTGAGTGGCTCAGCTAGCAAGTGCTCATGAATTGTAGCCTGCAGAACCTGGGAAAAGCCTCTCAAGAAGCTATTTTGAGGCTTGCAGTGGATAGCAGGGTGTTGGTTTTCATGTTTGCTGGCTTGTTTTCTAAAATAGGGGGAGATGATGCTGATAATGCGTTTCTTGCTCAGTGACAGCATCCTGCATCTGTCTGGAGCTCAGCAGGAAGGAGGAGACAGAGCAAAACACTTAATTTGGCCCAGGATCTTGCCTCTGTATTGTCTGGGAGACAATAGCTACTGGCTCTATTGTCTCCCAGCTCCTCCTCAGCATGAACGCAGTGAAACTGGACCTTGTGGTTACTGTTCGGAATGATCCCATACGTCCGTGGTGCCTGTGGTAAAGTTGTGATACCCTAAGGTTTAGACTCCAAGCTCCTTCAGGTTCGAGTAGAGTCTGTAGTGCCTTGAGGAATCCCTCCCTTATGGAGGCTAAGTGACTGACTACAGGGGACCAGGAATCCTTTTCATCTTCTGCAAAATGGGCTGTATTCTGTTAGAGCCAAGCTCCCTATAAACTGCACCATAAACTGTGGTCACTGACTTATTTTAAGCAAAACCCGCTGTATTTAGCCTTTGGTGGATCTTCAGGAATCCTGCTGCTCATTCTGCAAAGCATGCATGTTTGTTGTTTTGAGTTCTTTCCTGTTTTAAGGTTTGGTAGTTTTAATGTCTGGCAGTTTGTAAACTTAGTATTAGCTTATATTGCTTTGCAAAACAGCAGATAATTTGATAAAAGTCTGTTCTCTAGCTGCCTTTGCATCATCTGAAATCTACCTGCTCATAAGAAGAGTGTTACAAATATGTCCAGTGAGAGGGAGGCAGTGAGGTACTATAGCAGTTTTATGGCTATGTAAACACACCTCCTTTATCAGAATTCAGTCATCTTTAACATCAGGGAGGGGTGATAGTTCTAGTGATGGTGATCACCTTCCAGATGATAGTACCTACTTATCCATCTCGCAGTAATTTAAAGAGGAGCCACAGCTCATCCATCTTTTTCAAGGAGTTACAATGAATATTTGGCTGTAAGAATTTAGCATTTACCCTTCATGGGTCAGTGGATAGGTTAGTCTTAAAGCATCTTTAGGGAGAGTTTATTCTAATAAAACCTCTTTACACCCCACATCCTGTACTAGTATTTCATGCTACTTAAACGAAAAAAGAAATAAACTGAGTAGCAGGCTACATATCCTAATAAGTCACAGGTTTTAGAGCATCCCTACAAGTTGTGGATCATGCGGACTTGTTTTTTAGGGAGTAAATTAATGGAAATATTTCACTTCTGTCATTTTGTGGGAAAGTAGATATCCATAATGGAAGAGGGCATTTGGGTTATTGTTTTGAGCCAGGATTGTATTAGCATTCTTCTTAAAGGAAAGCATTTTCATATTCCTTCTGTTGTTGACTCCTCATGTAATGCTTATTTCCATTAATTCATGATATGTGTATAGAATGATTTAACTGAGGAGTTACAAGCAGAAAATGAGTCTTCATTTCATATGAAAATATTTGAAACCACAGAGCAGATTTTTTTTAATATACGTGCAGCATATCTGTCTTACCTGATTCCTATTCAGAACATGTGCTATGTTTAATAACACGTAGGATTGACTTCTTAACCTTTGCCTATCAAATCTCCTTGTTCCATCATTAGAGAGAAATTTGTCTTTTTCTGCCCGTGTTAAATAACTAAGAGAAATGCTAGATGGTGAAATTGTGTGACTGGCCCTTATTATTGCACTTGAAAATACTGTGGTAAACAAACTGCACAGGGTTTTCTGTTGCCTTGTAACACCACTACAGATTTTTGTTTTCGCTATTTTTTTTTTTTTTTTAAGCTTGTAGTGAATACCAGGTCTAGACTTCCATAAAATAAGAAGCTAAAGATCTTCATGTCATAGTCACAAGGAAACCTCTAATATGAACCTCTAATATGTAAAGATGCACTGGCATCTACCTGAGGTGCATGAATCTACTCTTTATAACTTTTAAGGGATATGGGAGTTGTTTCACTTTGAGGTGAATCTTTAAGATGATAATGGGAATGACTTGTTTTTTCCTATTACCAATCATTTCATCAGAAGTACCACATGTGGATTAGTTTGGTTGGTTTTGTTTTGGTTTTACCTCCCATTCTCTGAAGTGAAGACACCTACTCACTTAGTATGCTGCCCGTGTTGTGTTCCCTATGGTTAAAACTGCCTTGATCTAAAAGGACTTGTGGTATTGGTCGATGGTTGAATTTTTACCATCATGCTACACAGATTTTCTGAGGAAGAAGGCAAGCTAATACTTAGCATGCATTGCCTAATGCTTAGTGTGTAACGTGGCATGGTTTCACCTGGGCTCAAGTGAAAGGTGCAGTCACTTCATGCCTCAGAGATGGTCTTCCCATAGCGCCCAAGGATCCTGAGCTCTTCCACGTGTTTTATGGTGGACACCAGCAGGCACAGCCCAAATTTTACAGGTATTGGAAGGTTGCTTTTGTAGGCATTGCAAGGACTCTGCTCTTTCTCCATGAGTGATTTAGGGCCAGGTATTCTAGCAGAAGATTTAGGTATTTAAGCATCTCTAAAAGTCTGATCCATAAGAATTTAAGAGCTTAACCTCCCTTTATTTTTTTCCTGGCTGAAATTTAGGCCCTCGGTGTGGAATGAGGACCCTCAAAATACTTGAGGAGGATCAAACAGGGGAATGGATTTAAGGGACATAAATTAAAGCAGTTTCATACCTCTACGTGGACTTTCTCTTAAGCATTTCCAGTCACTTAAGCTTAATGCTAGAGCCTAAGCATTTTTAAAAGATATATGCCTTATCTTCCCTCTACCTTGGTTTCCTGTTTTTGAAGTGGGGATAATAGTTTGTCCCTATCTCACAGTGATAAAAACATTAAAAGATTGTAAGGCTTCCCAACGCTACACTAATGGAGGCCACATAAACACCTTAGATAGCAGAAAGGTAAGTTGAGTTGGCAAAGCAGAGGTCATGAGCAACTAGAGATGAGATGTAGAAAGGGGCAAAGCTGAGCAAGGCCTGGAAGGCCTGGTAATAACTTCATATACCATATTATGTCTAGGAGGGAGAATTTCAGCTTTCCCTGACCTTTATTCTGTGCCTCTTTCCCCGTTGATTTTATTTACAGTTACATGTGCTGACATTTGTACAATTTCACATTTGTCAAAGGGAGAAATCTTGCAATTTTCTCTTTCAGACTTTGTTTAAAACTTTATGTGTGACTGAGAACATATGAGATTATCCTTCTGTTAACTACTCTGGCATAGAATTAATTTGTGCAGCAGGGGTACAAGACTTGCTCTTGTTAGAGTAACAGGTGTAGAGGTGCATGTGTGCTTGATCTGAAACGCAAAATCTGGCTGGCTCTGATATTATATCATAAATCTTGGAAGGAACTCATATAGCAAATGCTTCCTAATACTTGCCATGTCACGTGGAGCCTATTTCCGTGAATATACTTTATTAAACTTCAGTCTAAGCTTTTAAATTTCACTGCTACTTCAGTAGTGGCACCTACTGGGGTGAGAGGTCCTGAGCACAGAGGACAGCCTTGCCCCCTCGCCCAGCATAGAATCATAGAATCATAGAATGGCTAGGGTTGGAAGGGACCTGTAGAGGTCATCTAGCCCAACCCCCCTGCACACGCAGGGTCCCCTAGAGCATGTGGCACAGGGTGATGTCCAGGCGGGTTTTGAAGATCTCCAGAGAAGGAGACTCCACCACCTCTCTGGGCAGCCTGT